>CM042876.1:7668057-7684716 GCA_023658055.1 Thaleichthys pacificus
CAAACCACAGACACACCACTCCACTGAAACTCAACACACCCTTCAGCCCCACAGCAGATACCAAGACTAGGAAGACCCATTCTGATCTGCTCTCGTTCACCTGTGTGTTTGTGTAAGTTACCTGTTTGACTAAAATGAGCCTTAATGCTTCTGCTGATGGAATTACAGTTGGGTTTCACTCATGTACATGGAAGGATTGCATCATGCTGAAACTGGTTATAAGCTTGTGATTTAAGATTCATACTCTGGTTATCGGTAGGTTTCGTGTGTGTGTGTTTGTGTGTGTCTGTGTGCATCCATGAGCATGTGTGTGTGTGTGCAGCTGTGCAAACTGCACAACCAAACACTGTTGACAGTCTCTGTTCAAACACAAACATCATTGGGTTTTAATGATCTAATTATCAGTGAATAAACACTAACGTGTACCAATACAAACCATTGTCTAATTACAATTGGAGATTGGGATTACGAACGTATGTGTATGCGCATGTAAATGTGTGTGTGTGACCAACACTTTCTGTACTTTCATGTATTTTGTCTTTTCACCTGTGCATGTGACTGGTTGTGAGTCACAGAGAATGTGTGTGTGTGTGTGTGTGTCCAGCAGAGAAGAAGCGGCCTGAGAGCAGCATGTGTCCCAGTAGCAGCTGTCTAGGCTAGGCCATGACAGACCAGGTGGCTAGGATGACCCCTACACCTCCACACACACACACACACACACACACACACACCCACACACACACACACACACACACCTCTTGTTTTACTGCAGAGCTGTAAAGCAGAGAAAACACAAAGAGTCCTTATACCAACACTATCACCCTAAGTCAACACACACCACATAGACCATCCTCCTTATTGACAGGTCCTACACCTCACTGCAGTAAACATCTCTCCAATTGGTCAGCTCCATTTTGGAGGGAGTGAGGGACACTTCGCATTCAAAAATGATGTGGGTGTCATGTGTGTGTGTGTTTGTTTTACAGGGGTTAGCACAAATGTGTGTATGCACACTCAGGTTCATTCGAGTAACCACTGGTGTTCACTAGTGTGTTGGTAGATGGTTGTTGGTACAACAGAGAAGTATTGAATGCATTTTCAACTTTTCAGTAAAGCACAGTTTCAAGTTGACCTTGAAGATCAGGGTACTTCCAGTATGACACATGGAAAGCATGTGCTCAGGTGTAGTGTCTGGACATGTCTATGTCCTGGAGTGTTATATTAGAAAGGTCATCTTATCTTGACATTGGAGTATAAAGGGAAAAGAGAGGGTTAACATAACACACTCACACACACACAGCTTTAAGGCACCACCCGTCAGGCTTTGCATTAGTAATTTAATCACACACAACTGTTTGCATTCTGCTTACCAGAGGAAGGGGGGGAGGGAAGGAGGGAGAGAGTGAGAGAGAGAGATGGAGAGAGAAGGAGAGCAAAATGAAGGAGAGAAAGGATTTAACGAGGAAGAGGGAGATAAATGAAGAGGGGGGAGTGAGAGAAAGAGACGGTATACAGCAGGACAGCCACTGCCGCAGTTCCATTTATCTTGTCGTTGCTCCCCGTATGTAGTCTCAAGATTTCACATGACCGACCGCTCACACACCCACACACTCACTGCGTCAGTCAGGGCCGGTGACGGCAGGACTACGAACCGTAGAAGGTAGAGAGGGGAGCGGGTAGGAGTCGAGTTCGGGGCGGAGGTAGGGGAGGAGTCGGGCGGACTGCTATAAAACTCTGAGCCTTGGTAACGGTAGGGAGTTCCTCCGTCCTCGCGGTGCATCTGGCCCACAAACTTCCAGATCTAAAGAGGCAAACACGCGAAGAAGTAAATAAACAAAGTAACGAGTTAATTACCTAAACGCAAACTCGGAATTACACAGATTCAATAAGCAGGCATTTTTTCTGCAGCGATTGCGCAGGGGGTGTTTTCACCTGTCTAAAAATAACCCCGAATTTCAGTCTACTCTACCTGAATCCTATTCACATTTCTTATAGCAACAACTCTGGCCTTTTTGGCATTTATGAGACAGACTGTTTAAAAGGATACCAACCACCTGTATGTAGGCTACTGTCTTTATTTCGGTCAAAGTGGAAGATTTGGATTGCATTCACCGTTTAAGTTCCGTTTAGCTGATGAACCGCGCTGTCGCGTCAGGTGGGCTCATTCAAGCGATTCTGCTTGTCTCCGTATAGCCCGTACAAGGCATCAGGTGGCCGACCACTGCAGCTAGAGGTCCCGTTCTGGAGTGAAGAACTGTGCAGTTGGGAATCCCTGGTTGCACCTTCAGGGGGAAAAGGGAAAACGTAGACTGTTCGGGAGAAAGAGGAGTGAGAAATTGTGTGAATGTGAGTTTCTGTGTGTCTGTGTGTGTGCGTAGTAGAGACCAGCGCGCGAGGTGTTGACTGGACAGACGCAGTAGCAGACGTGCCCGTTCCCGTCTCGCTCTCACACTCGGGAGCAGCGCTTTCACGCACAACGGAGAGTTGGATTATACGCACTCGGGTCTTTTTCTGTCTCTCCTGTCACGGACCGGTAATGAATGTTTGAACGGAAATCGATACCTCGACCAAACTGACCTGCACGAGCTTTGGACAAACGAATGCGGTCTCTCCTCTTGGCGCGTGCTGTGAATTCATAACCACCTTCGATACCCTCGCACAGTCTCTCACCTCACCTGGTGTGTCTGTGAGAGTGTGTGTACGTGTGTCCATCCAGAGTATCGGATCACGGATCGAGGTGTTTCACGGGTTTAGCGAATACACGGGGGATTACCGCATTGCATGCCGCGGACATGTGGAACTTTGCGCCGCTCTAGCGCCAGTCTCGGTCTACCATCCTGCAGCAATCCCCACTCTCCCCCCCGCCGAGGGGACTTCTCTTCGCTACAACCCCGAAACAAGTGCCCTACTCTTCAGTCCTCCAGATTTGCACATTCTGTGAAATGTGATTAATAAAACTACGAGAAATACGACAAAAAGAGAAAAATCTAAAAGAGGCAACATTCCACAACAAGAGAAAAAGAGACAGATAGTTTGGTGACCTCTTGGGATTTTAGGGCTAATTGTACGCCCCGAAAAAAAACACCTTTCTCGGATTGAAATCTCTCCTGGGTCTATTTTACCGCAGTCATGAGAGTCCTGTACCCGCTTGTTGCAACCTCGTCCCCGGCCTTAGCTCTGTGGCCGGGACTGGTGGGTCTCCTGATTCTCTTCAGCGAGGTGGACTGCCAGCCCTGCCCGGCGCAGTGCTCCTGCACCGGGACCACCGTGGACTGTCACGGCCAAGGACTACGCAGCGTTCCACGGAACATACCCCGAAACACAGAGAGACTGTAAGTAGCATTGAAAAGGACCGACTCAAACAACCAGTTGCATTTATAGCTGACGGCCTTCATAAACGGTTATTGATCCGAAACCCGTTTGTCCGTGCCCGGGCCATGTAACGTAGCCTATGCTGTCTAGAGTGAACTCACTAAAATTGATTTCTATGGATCAAAGAGTTCACATTTTACTTTGGTGTAGTGTTATTGATATTCTAAATGTGCATTTTCACACGACGCATATTTACGTGTATATATGTCAATAAAGAGTCTGAAATAGTGGCAAACTACAAACATCTCCATCGCTCTTTCCCCTCTCCGTTGCCCCATACTGCGGAGCAGCTCGCGAGGTGCCGTGGATCTTGCCCGTGATGTGGTCTCGCTCTGTTGCATTGCGAAACGCTTAAATGCACCGCATTGGTTTAAATGGCGACCAACAAGCTAAATTAAAGCGGATTTGTTCAATAGGATTTGTTTAAATATATAAAAAATCCAGTCTAAAAGAAACCTAATTGGTGAATTAAGTCATTTCAGTTTACCCTTAACCAACATTCCCTCTGAACCAACATTCACTCTCACTGTGCTTTTTCCACGATCTGCAGCTGTTTTATAGGCTGACTAATTCGATTTTTATTTATGTGCGCACCGCATATTCTCTCTATTCTATAAACATATAAACTGTAGCTCAACAAAGTTTTGTTAAGATTTTGAGTGAAGTCGACTTTAAGTCTTAGGCCCTTTATATGATGATTATTGTGTTTTTATGCCAAACTAGGCTATTTCTTCTTTCTAAGATGTTAAAGGCCTATTGTCACTGTTCAAGCAAATATATCTCAACGTATTTGTTTAAATCTAACTTGTCATCCTTTCTTCCGTTTCCCCAGGGACTTGAATGCAAACAACCTGACCAAAATCATCAAGGCGGATTTTGCTGGACTAAGACATCTGCGAGTATTGTAAGTAGGCCTATTAGGTTGCGCACATTTTAGAGATATCTACACGCAACCTTGAAGTGGACCGTCATCGTCATTCCAAATAAAATGAGAATTAATCACATTTATATTTACTTAAATTTGATACAATCATATATGGCAAATGAAAAGGCATTTTACGTTAAAAAACAAGATCCAGAGACAAGGACTCGGAGGGCCAAGGAGCGTGAGATTTCCTATTTCAGAAAGTTGTTGACGACATCGAACCATGTTACACTATGTGCATTAAACCTTTAATTAGAGCCGTGTTTATTCAAGCGAATAGGCGGCACCTGCTAATGTCGTCGTGTTAATCTACGTATGGAAGTGTCAGAAGCATCTTATTTTAACCGCAGCGCCCCGAGGGCCATGTGCTGTAGTGATTAACACGCCAGTGAGGAAGTCAGAATAGAGAAGAGAGAGAAAGAGATAGCGGTCATTAGGTGGAACCGCGGAGGGAGGAATGCGGCTGCGAGGGAGGTGGAGTGTGGGAGAGGGGAGGGGGGGGTCGTGTAGGAACAGGTTTCTTATTCTGTTAGGCTGCAGGTCAGGCTTATGCAAAGATTTCAAGGAGAATTGCCTATGGAATAAAATATAAAAGGTGTGTGTGTTTGCATGTGTGTGTTTTAAATGAATGGGTGGCACACCCCTAGAAGACATATCCTTGATATAATGAGTATATGCGTGTGTTTCCTAGTAAGCACCGTGGCAGTCTAAGTGAATGAGTTGTCACACCTATCTAGTTAGATGAAAGCTAAATTGAATGACAGATAGGACCTGTCGATCTGATGGAGGGTTAGAAAGTCAGTCTGGTTTGGTCTACTGACTAGTTCTAGCTCTCTCTCTCTCTCTCTCTCTCTCTCTCTCTCTCTCTCTCTCTCTCTCTCTCTCTCTCTCTCTCTCTCTCTCTCTCTCTTTCTCTCTCATACTCACTGCACTCACCATCCTCTCTTTTACTGTCCTTCTGCTGCATTTTTCTCTCAATCTTTCCGTCCATCTCTCTTCCTCACCCTATCTCACAATCTTCCTCAACTCTCTCCTTCTTTTCGTCTCTCACTGTCGCTCCCTCACCCCCCCCCCTCCTCCCTCTATCTGCCTCATTCCCAGGCAACTGATGGAGAATAAGATCACTACCATTGAGAGAGGAGCCTTCCAGGATCTGAGGGAGCTGGAGAGACTGTGAGTGAGAACGCTCCGCCATCATCTTACACACACACACACACACACACACACACACACACACACACACACACACACACACACACACACACACACACACACACAGCACACACGCACGCACACACTTACTCATGCACACTCACGTGAACACACGCACACTATAGCTCCACCATAGTCTTGTGAAGCCTTTATGTAGCATGGACACAGTAGTAGCATGCTGCCAGTGAGGGGTGGCTGGAGAAGGGTGACATGTTGTTAGGGCTGAAGAGCTGGTATTTGGTTTGGTATTTGAGCCTTGGTGGAATTTGGCGTCAAGCCCCAGGGCAGTTATGGCATAATTAAGAATGGGTGTGTGTGTTTGGAGGAAGGGGGGTGTGGGCTGGGTTAGGACCCCTGACTGGAGATATGTCCATTGTGCTGACTGTCAGCTCTGTTTGATGTGCAGGCATTGTGTGTGTGTGTGTGTGTGTATGCGTGTCCATACTGGGTGCACAGTAGAATGCCACCGACTGTTGCGGCGTCTGAGAAAAGCTTGAGACATACTCATATAACACCCTCCCATCCATTGACACACACGCACACACAAATGAGCACACACACACTCACGAAAGCAGCTTCATCATACCTGATCACATTCAAAGCAGCCTTTCATATGTTCCTAGTAAACAGCATTCCTAAGAGTGATACAGTATGTGCAGAGTCAGACACGATCTGCCTCTTGTCTCCACTGCACTGTCGTGTCCTTTGTTGACGGTCAGACTGACCAGCGTCTAGATGGGAAGTCTCGCACGCAGTGTTTGCCGAGTCTACGTCCTGGGATAAGCATTTCTGGGAACACTTAGTGTGGAGAACAAAGAGAGCGATAGTGGAAGTTTCTAATCCAGATTTCAGGGGAAATCCTGACTCCTCAGTCCTCCCCTGGCTCCTTCTCTGCTGTGGGAGTCTGGGGACTGGTCAGGTCTGGAATGGAGACACACTCACACACAAACACACCAAGCATTTGTCGAAATGTACACATCTAAAGACACACACGTTATAGGTTGCATGTTTGCAAAAAATCGCTAAAAAGCCACACTCAACCTCGAGACACTTACCTGTCACTCCTCTCCATGTGACCACACCAGACAGACCAGAGAGGACTCTGAGCCTTCTTTGTAAAGGCGCTTCTAACTTTCTGACCACAACATGGGACGGGGCCCCAGGTCGCCGTTGTTTGGTCGGTCGTTGAGGGCGTTTCCAACTGTAATCCAGCGCGCCGCCGTCGTACGTTCACACACACAAAGATGGAGTCACTCATGAATGCACCCCCCCACCATCCTGGGGACAAAGGGGCCGTCTCCAGACCCCCCGGAGGGCCCCCCCCCCCCCCTCCGTCCTTGTTTCAAAGGCCTGGATCCTCCAAGGCTGAAGGGGGCATGCTTAGCTGGCCTGCCCACGGGAGAGGGACCTAAGCTGGGCTGACGGATCCACATTGACTGCACCCCGCCGAGGGGGGGGTGGTTCCCCTCCTCCCCCAGGGCCAGGCCAGGGGCTGGGTCAGGTGTGGGGCAATGCGAAGTGGGGGTGTTCCATAGGCTGTTGTTACAGGCGCACACACACACACACATGCGCAACACTGTTGCTATCCTCAGTCAGATCACCAGTTGAACATTCTTTCACTTCTGGCCCCGCTGGATTTTTTTGGCCCCAAACTGTCACACCCTCGTTTCTCTCCTTCACTCCTCCTCTCTCCCCCTCTCTCTCTGTTCATTGTCCTGTGAGTGGAGGAATGCGCTGCATTCTTTCCTTCCCCTCCGGGGTAGAGGAAGGGAAGGGGAGAGCGACAATCCTGATCCTGATCCTTTTACGCTCCAAAACTGATCAGGGATCAGATTTGTTGATTCCCTCTCTAAGCCTCAGCACAAACTTGACTCCTTAAAGCTGATTTCAGGTCTGGGAGGTTAGATGCTCCAATCCTAACCTGATATGGGGAAGAGTCAAATTTAAGATTTCCTCATTATTCCACAGGGGACATCTGAAATCTGCTGTCCGGTTCCTGGTGGAACCTCAGTTTGATGATTATTTTTTTCATTTTATGATAAATGTTTGTACTCTTTACACTGTCACGGTTCAGGCACTCACTGTGGTGTAGTGTGTGTGTGTGTGTGTGTGTAGAAGGCATCGTTGGCATTTGATTCAGGAATGATTAGTTGCTGGTCTTGTCAAGCATTCCTCTCTTAGTCAATTGCAGTGATGTCATGCTTCCCCAGCTCCCACCCAGTGGATGTTTACGAGGTTGTGAGGTGTTAAGCCCCTGTGTCTTTGTGTGTGTGTGTGACTGTGTGTGTGACTGTGATTCATGTACATCAAGCATCTGTTTACAGTCTTGAGGATTATCACCTTGGTCTGTGGGCCTCAACTAGGTGGTTTGAAACTGTATTAGAGTGACCTGCGAGTGTGTGTGTGGTGTGTAGTCTGTGCTATATGTAGCAGCCAGGACAGTCATGAAACACACTCCCATCCTCCACTGATCAACATACACTGACAGTCACCTGACAATACATTATAATGGACTCTCTCTCTCTTTCTTTCTCTCCCTCCACCTCTCTCTCTCTCTCTCTCTCTCTCTCTCTCTCTCTCTCTCTCTCTCTCTCTCTCTCTCTCTCCCTCTCTCTCTAGCATCTCTGTCTCCGTCTCTGCCCCTCTCTCTTTCTCGCCTTACCTCTCTCCTTCTCCCCTGATATTTAAGTCTGAGAGCTCCATTTCTATTTAAAGGGGATGATGTTATCCACCCCCGCCCCCCTTCTCTGTCTTACCTCAACCACCAGGCAGGGGGCTCCCGCGGGAGGCCTGGCCCACTCCGGGTGCTCCTCGCTGGGACAGGGCAGGCAGGAGGAGTGGGCCCCTCTCTCTGGAGCTCTGAAGCACCACGTGGGGCTCTTAGCCGCCGCGGCTAGCGCTAACGGCGGTACGCTGAATAATTTACGCCGCCGTTTCTGTGGGACGTTAAATATTTAAGTAGCCTCTGATGTAACAGCTGTGTGTGTGTGGATGGATGGATGTGGAGAGGGTGATGTCATCTGCAGAGTCAATATCAGTTGGCATTTAGTGAAAAAGTTGAATCAGATAAATGTGGGAAGGGAGGGAAGAATGAATGTTGAAACAAAAGAATGAAGAGAAAAGTAAAATTGATGGAAGCTGATTAACTGGAGTGATTGACATTTGTGAAGTAATTGTTGATGTTTGGGCAGTCAGTGGCATTACTAAGATTAGTTTGCGTGTGTGTTTTGACCACAGTATTGTATTTGACAACATTTCAAAGCTCCTCTGTCCTCTACTTGCCATATTCCTCCTTCTCCAGTCCTCTCTCTCTCTCTCTCTCTCTCTCTCTCTCTCTCTCTCGTCTCTCTCTCTCGCTCTCTCTCTCTCTCTCTCTCTCGTCCATCAGTGTGCCAGGGTTAAACTGTTTCAGCAGTCAGTTCTCTCTGTTGTCATTCAGCTTCCACACATACATACCCACACATGCGCACGCACACACACACCCCACTCAACCAGGGTTAAATGATTGAACAGAGATTATTAATCCAACCCCCAATTGTGTGTATTGGGGTCTGTGCATGTTGATGGTGGATATGGGCGTGAGTGTGTGTGTGTCTGTGTGAGTGTGATGACGGGTCATTGTGAGTTCTCCCCCAGTTAGGACCTGCCTGTTTACTCAGTGGGGTCCTTTTCACACATTCGGTAGCCTGGCCAGACTGCCTGTTTGTTTTTCCCACATCGCCTCCTCTCCTCCGCCTTTGTCGAAAGTCCCCCTCCCTCCCTCCCTCCCTCCCTCCCTCCCTCCCTCCCTCCCTCCCTCCCTCCCTCCCTCCCCTCCCTCCCTCCCTCCCTCCCTCCCTCCCTCCCTCCCTCCCTCCCTCCCTCCCTCCCTCCTCCTCCTTTCCAGGGTCCAGTGTTTGTCTGGTAGCCATGTTGTGCCTTAAATCAGTGGTGTATCGTGGTGTGTGTATGTGTGTGTGTGTGTGTGTGTATGCATGCACCAGGACATTTATCTTCAAACCAGCACCAACACATGTACACACATTTCACAAGCCTACTTTATTTGAGTTCAAACTCTACCTCCATAAATCTGATCAAATATTCCATGCCTTGTAAAGTTTATAATGTACTGACGTGTGTTGGTTTGCTTTTCAGGCGACTCAATCGGAATAGCCTCCAGGTTTTCCCTGAGCTCCTCTTCCTGGGAACGGTGAAGCTCTACAGACTGTAAGTCCCTCTCTCTCTCTCTCTCTCTCGTCTCCTCTCTCTCTCTATCCTCTCTCTCATCTCTCTCTCTCCTCTCTCTCCTCTCTCTCTCCTCTCTCTCTCCCGTCCTCTCTCGCTCTCTCTCTCCTCTCATCTCTCTCTGCTCTCTCTCTCTCTCTCTCTCTCTTGTGCTGTTGATTTGACGGCAGTGTGCTTGGTTTACTGTAGTGCGCTTTGCAAAGGGTTCAAATTTAATATTTGAGTTTGGTCAAAAGAGAAAAAGAGAGACCAGAGGTGTGAATCTGAAGAGATGGAGATGAGACGTGTGTTTGGTAACTGTATTATAGGGGGGAGGGGGGGGGGGTCTCAGGGGTGGGCTTCTCTGAACGAACAGTGGTGGTTGTGAAGAGGGTCTCTATGCAGCAGCTAATGGAGATTAGCACTCCAACAGCTGCTGTCCCGACACACACACACACATACACACACACACACCACACACACACATATACACACACACACACACACACACACACACACACACACACCACACACACACACACACACACACACACACACACACGAGGGCCTGTAAGAGGAAGGAGAAAGATATAGTCTTTTAGCTGAGTTTAATCTGGGATCTGGGATAAATAAATTGGGCTGAGCTACTAGACCCTCTGGGAATTGTATTTCCCGTCAGATGAGTTTGTGGTCCAACTGTAAAGTATGGGTGCGTATATTTAAATATGCGGTTGAATATATTTATCTAAAACATCATAAAAATGCTCAGATGGTTTAGGGAGTGTGTGAAAGTTGTTTATGTTCTGTGGCCGGCTTGGTGGCTGCGTTTAAGGGTGTGTGTGTATGTGTGTGTTTCTCAAGGCCGAGAGTTGGCATTTTGCTCGGCGTGTGGGCTGGGTTCAAAATAGAACTGGGATATGATGCTGTCCGCTCAGCTGTTCCAGTCTGGGCTCTCTCTCTCTCTCTCTCTCTCTCTCTCTCCTCTCTCTCTCTCTCTCTCTCTCTCTCTCTCTCTCTCTCTCTCTCTGTGTGTGTGTCTGTGTCTGTGTCTGTTTGTGTACAGGCGTGTGCATGCACGTCTTTGTCTGTGTCCAAATCTGTGTCTGTGCTTGTGTGACTGTGTCTGTGTGTGAGCACAGTGGCGCAGTTTGTGTGTGTGCGTGTGTGTGTGCGCACCCATTTTCCACCAGCCAGCCAGCCAGCCAGCTCTCCAGGTATTCCAGAAGCTTGTATCTGGTTCTGGACCTCAGAAAGGCTCTGGGTTGCACAGTACTAATCCTGTTGGTCTTATGAACCAGTGAACCTGGTGCTACTGCAGATACTGCACCCAGATTTGAACTGCGACATCCATCACACATGTATTGGAAAACTCAAACTGACATGTTTTCCTCTCAATAACCGCTATAGCTGTTTTTTTCCCCTTACTACATGTGGAATGTTACAGTAATGCTGTGTAGTCACTTCTTGCAGCCTGGACAAAAGCAGTCCTTCTCAAACTAGTGCACTTTTTGATAAGTTGGAGATGTCAACTTGAGGGGACTTGTTTCAAATTCTAAATGTTGGCTGCATTGCAAAGGAGTATGTGTGTGTGTTTGTGTGTGTGTGTGTGAGCGAGAGAGAGAGAGAGAGAGAGAGAGACTGCTTAGTGGTTTAAGGTTTCGCTGCTTAACTGAGTTATGCTTGGTTGAGGTCAGGTGTACCATAACGTGTGTGTGTGTGCTTGTCCCTTATTTGATTAGATCAATAAGCCCCCCCCCCCTCCCCCACTGTCTTTCTCCAAAGACAACCACTCCCTCCAAGAAAGCCTATTTTACTATATCTCCCAATTCTGTTGCCACACACATACACACACACACACACAGAGACCCAAACACACCCGAGGCCTAGTCTCTATTAGGTTACTTAGACACACACACATCTGGGGTCCCCATGTGGTGAGCATTACCTTAGGAACACATACTCCACCCCTACTTTGGCTTGATTAAACACACACATAACAGGACTAAGCCTACACAGACATAAACATGCATCCCTGCCCCCCCTACACACACACACACACACACACATTGAAGTGCTGTATGTGTTTCAGTTTGTGTGTATCTGTGTGTTTTTGTGCATTGTATTCATGTGTGTGTGTGTGTGTTTCAGAGGTCTGATTGCTCATGGTCTGCTCGCTGACACAGCAGCAGCCAAACATTCCCCATCTCTTTGTCCCTCCCCCTCCCTCCCTCCCTCTCCTCCTCTCTCTCTCATCTCTCTCTCTCTCTCTCCTCTCTCCTCTCTCTCCTCTCTCTCTCTCTCTCTCTCCTCTCTCTCTCTCCCTCTCCCTCTCTCACCTCTCCTCCGCCTTCCCCCTCTCCCATTGTCCCTGTGAGCGAGACTGGGAGGCATCCACTGAAGGGGTACACTGGAGCACAGCTGTGTCTGTTTGTCAGGATGGAGAGACAGAGTAAAGGAGGGAGGGAGGGAGAGGGTGAGAGAAGGAGGAAGACAAGCGACAGAAGGGGAGAGAGAGAGAGAGAGAGAGGAGGGAGGGAGATGAGGAGAGGGCCGTCATGGAGAAGAGAAATGGAGAAAGAGAGAGAGAAGGGGGGTGAGATTAGAGAGTAAATGGGAGAGGAAGGGAGGTGAGGGGTGATCGAAAGAGAGGGATGGATGGAAGGAGGCAGAGGGGAGGGGAGGTGAAGAGAAGAGAAGAGAGAGCAAGTTCAAACAGAGAAAGTCCATTAGCAGCACTCTGTAAAAGTGGAGGTGTATTAAAGCATTAGGTACTAAAACTCAACAGTATTGGCTGAAGGGCAGAGTGCCAGACTCACTGAACCAATCACAGTAGGGCTTACTTAGTATGTAGCTAACGTGTGGTCAAAATGAGTAGGGTACATACTGTTAAGGAACTCCCCCCCCCTGCCTTCTCTCTTTCTCTCCCTCTCTCTCCCTCTCCCTCCCTCCCTCCCTCCCTCCCTCCCTCCCTCCCTCCCTCCCTCCCTCCCCCCTCCCTCCCTCCCTCCCTCCCTCCCTCTCCTCTCTCTCTCTCTCTCTCTCTCTCTCTCTCTCTCTCTCTCTCTCTCTCTCTCTCTCTCTCTCTCTCTCTCTCTCTCTCTCACAGTCAGCCAGACAGGCTTATTTTGATTAGTTGTGACCAATGACGTTGTGACCAATGACTCCCGGGTCTTGATCTTTCCATTTATCTCTCCATCTTTCCTTCTCCCATCTCTCCTTCCTTTCTCTTGTGTTTTTCTTTAATCCAAACGGTCACCCACTCCTACACCTGCATGTCAATCCTCCACCTCTGTCTCCACCTCTGTCTCCTGCCCCCCTCTCTTCCAGACTGCAGTCTGCTTGGATTGAGAAGAGAGGGGAATGGTTGAAATAAGAGAATGGGTCACTGGTTTCTCCTTGGGGGGTTTGGTTGTGTCTTTAGGCTCTCTGTATGAAGGTAATGTGTGTGTGTGTGTGGTGAGAGAGAGACAGAGACAGAGAGACACTAAACATCTGTACATTGGGAACACTCAAATCAGATAGTCCATCTGTTGTCCCTAGATACCCAATAGAGATTATAGTCAAATGAAGTTAACTCTACATTCTCTAACTCTACTCACTGACTTGAAGGCAGATACAGGTGATCCACAGGGCACGTCCACATATAGAGTTACTAATGTCTTTCAATGTTTTAACCAATGATCTCTGTGTGTGTGCATGCGCACGTGGGTGTGTCTGTCTGCCCCTCGGCCTCTCCTGGACCCCACTCCCTCAGCAACATCTTCCCAGGTTACCGTCTCCATGGTGATGGATGTCTCATCACATCAACATCATTGTGTTGGCCTGTAGAACATGTATGTGTGTGTGTGTGTGTCTGGACACACGCGTGTGCGAGGGAAGGTTCTTCAGCTGTCTGTGATTGGTTCCCGATCAGTAAACAGTTGGAGTTTACATGTTCCAAATTCAGCACAACCCACCTTACCTAGAAACAGAAGAACACATTCATAAATCACCTTTAAATTCAATGTGATTTATGGATTTTGTATCAGTCTATAGTTAAAATGTCTCATTTTAATATATATTAAATAATCAGTTATTATTTGGGTCTGACACACTTGACTAGATGAGGGTGAGCAGTCAGACTGTGTGTGTGTGTGTGAATGTGTGTGCTTGTTCCTAATACCCTCCTAAATGGTGCCCAGATGAGGTTTTGGCGTTTGTGGGAAGGCGGGGTTGCCTAGCACCGGAGAAGGTCGTGGCTTTGTCTCCCGTGAGAGCGCTTAACTTTGACACACACACACACACACACACGCACACATACACACCTCGGCCGAGGCGACAGGCCTGGGAACAAGCCTCCTTCCGACCAGAGGCGACGTCGTTCGGAAGGACATTCCCTGTGTGTTGACTGTTAGCTAACAGAGACAGAGAGGGGGGGGGGGGAGGGAGGAAAGGCGAAAGAAAGAGATGTGAGAGACAAGTGAGGGCAGAAGGAGAGCACTCATTTTTCAAATGTTTTACATTAAGACATAGGTCGAGTGAGTTGCCACGGTGACAGTGGTCAACAAAGGTCAGAGGTCATAATATCTGGTCTAGAAGTTAACGGGTTAGTTTTCCTTGATGAATGTTAAGACTGTACAGTAAGTCACATTTAAAGCATTTTGGATTGGGAATCATAGGTAATTTACCAACGAGTTAGACCATCATATTTTGGCTTGTTGGGCCTGCATTTGATTTGGGAGTGTTTGGCCTTAGACTTTGTTGACATAGAATATGCAAATGTCAGTCAGTTGTCTCAGGAAATGAAGTTAAAGCACACAGGCACACAGACCACACACACACACACCACACACACACACACACACACCACACACACACACACACACACACACACACACACACACACACACACACACACACACACACACACACACTAGAAAGGGCCTGTGGGGTGAGTTTAGCATTTACCAACATTTCCTGCACCCTCTGGTTTCTATGAATACACTTTAACTAATTTATTTGGAATTTTCACCCACATACACACACACACACACTCACACACACACACACTCAGTACAGCTAACAAAGCACTGACATTTTCTGAATGTTTTCTTTGGGAATCTCGGACTACAACTATTTGTGCGTGTGTGTGTGTGTCTGTTTCCACTTCGTTCACGAAATTACATTGTGAATGTGAGGTGTGGGTGAATCATGTGTGCAGTCATATGAATCATTTTCTTGATTCACTGATTTGTCCATGGGCCATTCATTCCAATGGAGTAAATAAGCCCATTCCGATTCAATTACACAACACAATGCTGTGAGTCATTTAAATGACATTCAGCCATTAACTGAAATCAATGCTTGCATGCAGTGACTTGTGGAGAATTTATTTATTTAGACAAAAGTATTCAAATGTACTATCTCAGCTATTGCTAAACAATACTGCATGTGTGTCTAAACGTTGTCATAGTTGCAAGGTCAATTGTCTATGTGTGGATCAATCAGAGATCCTAGATAATGGCCATGTTCATCACCCAGGAGTTAGAGAGTGAGAGAGCGGAGAGAGAGAGAGGTATGTAAATAAGATTCGAGAGGTGTTTGCTCTCTTAAATGGTGCGTAAAAGGAGAGAGAAAAGAAGAATTTACTGCAAGTCATGGTGTTTCCTTCATGTGAGCGTGTGGAAAAAAGAGAGAGAGAGAGATCCAGAGAGAGATCCAGAGAGAGAGAGCGAGAGATATTGAGACAGAGAGAGGTATGTCTGTGCTTACTGTTGATGGCAGCTAGCCTGAAGCCTGGAGCCAGTGTGTCTGTCGGAGGAGAGAGCTCAGGTGTGTGTGTGTGTAACCTGAGTGTGGACGGGGTTTGCATACCTGTTCAACGTCAGGTAGAGCTTCCCAGGAAGGAGGCAGTAATGACCAAGGAGGTGTGTGTGTGTTCTTCATCTTCAAAGTGTTTCCGTACAGTGTCTGGTGTTTGATTTAATGATGCCTGTGTGTGGTAAGGCCCCCCAACGATGACACCCTCCTCCTGCCCCGTGCTCCCCTTCTCTCCCTCCCTCACCCTCCTCCTGCTCCCTTCTCTCCATCCCCCACCCTCCTCCTGCCCCGTGCTCCCTTCTCTCCCTCCCTCCCCACCCTCCATCCTGCCCCGTGCTCCCTTCTCTCCCTCCCCCACCCTCCTCCTGCCCCGTGCTCCCTTCTCTCCATCCCCCACCCTCCTCCTGCCCCGTGCTCCCTTCTCTCCCTCCCTCACCCTCCTCCTGCTCCCTTCTCTCCCTCCCCCACCCTCCTCCTGCCCCGTGCTCCCTTTTCTCCATCCCCCACCCTCCTCCTGCCCCCTGCTCCCTTCTCTCCATCCCCCACCTCCTCCTGCCCCGTGCTCCCTTCTCTCCCTCCCCCACCCTCCTCCTGCCCCGTGCTCCCTTCTCTCACATCCCCCACCCTCCTCCTGCCCCGTGCTCCCTTCTCTCCCTCCCTCACCCTCCTCCTGCTCCCTTCTCTCCCTCCCCCACCCTCCTCCCTCCCGTGCTCCCTTCTCTCCATCCCCCACCCTCCTCCCCTCCCGTGCTCCCTTCTCTCCATCCCCCACCCTCCTCCTGCCCCGTGCTCCCTTCTCTCCCTCCCTCACCCTCCTCCTGCTCCCTTCTCTCCATCCCCCACCCTCCTCCTGCCCTAGTGCTACCCTTCTCTCCATCCCCCACCCTCCTCCTGCCCGTGCTCCCTCTCTCCTCCCCACCCCACCCTCCTCCCTCCCCCGTGCTCCCTTCTCTCCCTCCCCTCACCCTCCTCCTGCTCCATTTCCTGATACCCCTTCTCTCCCTCCCCAACATGAAAGAGTCGAAACAGGTGGGTTATTTTTTAACTCTGTTTGGTTATTCTGAGGCTTGGTCTTGTATTTGAAGAACCTTTTCTCTGGTCTTAGGCGGCTCTCCACTAATCTTGTGCTGTTGGTGGCTTCCTAGGAA
>CM042876.1:7684816-7706816 GCA_023658055.1 Thaleichthys pacificus
GGTTGTTGTTGGAGCGTCTGTAGCAGTTGTTGGAGCCTCTGTGGTAGTTGTAGGGGCAGCTGTGGTTGTAGTGGGAGAAGCTGTGGTTGCTGTTGGAGCCTCTGTGGTAGTTGTAGGGGCAGCTGTGGTTGTAGTGGGAGAAGCTGTGGTTGTTGTTGGAGTCTCTGTAGTAGTTGTTGGGGCAGCTGTGGTTGTAGTGGGAGAAGCTGTGGTTGTTGTTGGAGCCTCTGTGGTAGTTGTTTGGGCAGCTGTTGTTGTATTGGGAGCAGCTGTGGTTGTTGTTGGAGCCTCTGTGGTAGTTGTTGGAGCCTCTGTGGTAGTAGTAGGGGCAGCTGGGGTTATAGTGGGAGCGGCTGTTGTTGTTGTTGGAGCCTCAGTGGTAGTTGTAGGGGCAGCTGTGGTTGTAGTGGGAGAAGCTGTGGTTGTTGTTGGAGCCTCTGTAGTAGTTGTTGGGGCAGCTGTTGTTGTAATGGGAGCAGCTGTGGTTGTTGTTGGAGCCTCTGTGGTAGTTGTTGGAGCCTCTGTGGTAGTTGTAGGGGCAGCTGGGGTTGTAGTGGGAGTGGCTGTTGTTGATGTTGGAGCCTCTGTAGTAGTTGTTGGGGCAGCTGTGATTGTAGTGGGAGAAGTTGTGGTTGTTATTGGAGGCTCTGTTGTAGTTGTAAGGCCAGCTGGGGTTGTAGTGGGAGAAGCTGTGGTTGTTGTTGGAGCCTCTGTGGTAGTTGTTGGAGCCTCTGTGGTAGTTGTTGGGGCAGCTGTTGTTGTAGTGGGAGCAGCTGTGGTTGTTGTTGGAGCCTCTGTGGTAGTTGTTGGAGCCTGTGTG
The DNA here is from genome assembly GCA_023658055.1 of Thaleichthys pacificus. NCBI lineage: Eukaryota > Metazoa > Chordata > Actinopteri > Osmeriformes > Osmeridae > Thaleichthys > Thaleichthys pacificus. Next base: position 7,685,637 of record CM042876.1, read on the forward strand.
GTAGTAGTAGGGGCAGCTGGGGTTATAGTGGGAGCGGATGTTGTTGTTGTTGGAGCCTCTGTAGTAGTTGTTGGGGCAGCTGTGATTGTAGTGGGAGAAGCTGTGGTTGTTGTTGGAGCGCCTGTGGCAGTTGTTGGAGCCTCTATAGTAGTTGTAGGGGCAGCTGTGGTTGTAGTGGGAGAAGCTGTAGTTGTTGTTGGAGCCTCTGTTGTAGTTGTAGGTGCAGCTGTGGTTGTAGTGGGAGAAGCTGTGGTTGTTGTTGGAGCCTCTTTTGTAGTTGTAGGTGCAGCTGTGGTTGTTGTTGGAGCGTCTGTTGTAGTTGTAGGTGCAGCTGTGGTTGTAGTAGGAGCGGCTGTTGTAGTTGTAGGGGCAGCTGTGGTTGTAGTGGGAGAAGCTGTGGTTGTTGTTGGAGCCTCTTTTGTAGTTGTAGGTGCAGCTGTGGTTGTTGTTGGAGCCTCTGTGGTATTTGTAGGGGCAGCTGTGGTTGTAGTGGGAGAAGCTGTGGTTGTTGTTGGAGCCTCTGTTGTAGTTGTAGGTGCAGCTGTGGTTGTAGTGGGAGCAGCTGTTGTAGTTGTAGGTGCAGCTGTGATAGTTGTTGGAGCCTCTGTGGTAGTTGTAGGGGCAGCAGTGGTTGTAGTGGCAGAAGCTGTGGTTGTTGTTGGAGCCTCTGTGGTAGTTGTAGGTGCAGCTGTGAATGTTGTTGGACCCTCTGTTGTAGTTGTAGGGGCAGCTGTGGTTGTAGTGACAGAAGCTGTGGTTGTTGTTAGAGCCTCTGTTGTAGTTGTAGGTACAGCTGTGGTTGTAGTGGGAGAAGCTGTGGTTGTTGTTAGAGCCTCTGTTGTAGTTGTAGGTACAGCTGTGGTTGTAGTGGGAGAAGCTGTGGTTGTTGTTGGACTCTCTGTTGTAGTTGTAGGTACAGCTGTGGTTGTAGTGGGAGAAGCTGTGGTTGTTGTTGGAGCCTCTGTGATAGTTGTAGGTGCAGCTGTGGTTGTAGTGGGTGCAGCTGTTGTAGTTGTAGGTGCAGCAGTGGTTGTTGGTGGAGCCTCTGTGATGGTTATAGGGGCAGCTGTGGTTGTAGTGGGAGAAGCTGGGGTTGTTGTTGGAGCCTCTGTTGTAGTTGTAAGGCCAGCTGTGGTTGTATTGGGAGAAGCTGTGGTTGTTGTTGGAGCCTCTGTAGTAGTTGTTGGGGCAACTGTTGTTGTAGTGGTAATAGCTGTGGTTGTTGTTGGAGCCTCTGTGGTAGTTGTTGGAGGCTCTGTGGTAGTTGTAGGGGCAGCTGGGGTTGTAGTGGGAGCGGCTGTTGTTGTTGTTGGAGCCTCTGTAGTAGTTGTTGGAGCCTCTGTGGTAGTTGTAGGTGCAGCTGTGGTTGTAGTGGGAGAAGCTGTGTTTGCTGTTTGAGCCTCTGTTGTAGTTGTAGGTGCAGCTGTGCTTGTAGTGGGAGAAGCTGTGGTTGTTGTTGGAGAAGCTGTGGTTGTTGTTGGAGCAGCCGTTGTTGTTGTTGGAGCCTCTGTTGTAGTTGTAGGAGTGTCTGTTGTTGTTGTTGGAGCGTCTGTGGTAGTTGTAGGGGCAGCTGTGCTTGTAGTGGGAGAAGCTGTGGTTGTTGTTGGAGCCTCTGTGGTAGTTGTAGGGCCAGCTGTTGTTGTAGTGGGAGCAGCTGTGGTTGTTGTTGGAGCCTCTGTGGTAGTTTTAGGGGCAGCTGTGATTGTAGTGGTAGCATGCTGTGGTTGTTGTTGGAGCCTCTGTTAGTAGTTGTAGGGCAGCTGTGTTGTAGTGGAGAGCTGTGTGTTGTTGGAGCCTCTGTGGTAGTTGTAGTGCAGCTGTGGTTGTTGTTGGAGCTCTGTGGTAGTTGTAGGGGCAGCTGTTTGTAGTGGAGCAGCTGTGGTTTGTGAGCCCTGTGTAGTAGTGGGCATTGTGGTTGTAGTGGAGCCTCTGTTGTGTTGTGGTGCAGCTGTTGGTAGTAGCATGTTGTGAGCAGCTCTGTGGTAGTTGTAGGGGCAGCTGTTGGTTGTAGTGGGAGAGCTGTGGTTGTTGTTGGAGCCTCTGTGTAGTTTGTGGGGCAGCTGTGGTTGTAGTGGAGAAGCTGTGGTTGTTGTTGGAGCCTCTGTGGTATTGTTGTTGGAGCCTCTGTTGTAGTTGTGGGCAGAGGGAGCGGCTGTTGTTGTAGTGGGGGCAGCTGTGGTTGTTGTTGGAGACTCTGTAGTAGCTGTTGGGGCAGCAGTGATTGAAGTGGGAGAAGCTGTGGTTGTTGTTGGAGCGTCTGTAGCAGTTGTTGGAGCCTCTGTGGTAGTTGTAGGTGCAGCTGTGAATGTTGTTGGAGCCTCTGTTGTAGTTGTAGGGGCAGCTGTGGTTGTAGTGGCAGAAGCTGTGGTTGTTGTTGGAGCCTCTGTGGTAGTTGTTGGAGCCTCTGTGGTAGGTGTAGCGGCAGCTGGGGTTGTAATGGGAGCGGCTGTTGTTGTTGGAGCCTCTGTGGTAGTTGTTGGGGCAGCTGTGATTGTAGTGGGAGAAGCTGTGGTTGTTGTTGGAGCGTCTGTAGCAGTTGTTGGAGCCTCTGTGGTAGTTGTAGGGGCAGCTGTGGTTGTTGTTGGAGCCTCTGTAGTAGTTGTTGGGGCAGCTGTTGTTGTAGTGGGAGCAGCTGTGGTTGTTGTTGGCGCGTCTGTAGCAGTTGTTGGAGCGTCTGTGGTAGTTGTAGGGGCAGCTGTGGTTGTTGTTGGAGCCTCTGTAGTAGTTGTTGGGGCAGCTGTTGTTGTAGTGGGAGCCTCTGTGGTAGTTGTTGGAGCCTCTGTGGTAGTTGTAGGGGCAGCTGGGGTTGTAGTGGGAGCGGCGGTTGTTGTTGTTGGACCCTCTGTAGTAGTTGTTGGGGCAGCTGTGATTGTAGTGGGAGAAGCTGTGGTTGTTGTTGGAGCGTCTGTAGCAGTTGTTGGAGCCTCTGTGGTAGTTGTAGGGGCAGCTGTGGTTGTAGTGGCAAAAGCTGTAGTTGTTGTTGGAGCCTCTGTGGTAGTTGTAGGGGCAGCTGTGGTTGTAGTGGGAGAAGCTGTGGTTGTTGTTGGAGCCTCTGTGGTAGTTGTAGGTGCAGCTGTGAATGTTGTTGGAGCCTCTGTTGTAGTTGTAGGGGCAGCTGTGGTTGTAGTGGGAGAAGCTGTGGTTGTTGTTGGAGCCTCTGTAGTAGTTGTTGGGGCAGCTGTTGTTGTAGTGGGAGCAGCTGTGGTTGTTGTTGGAACCTCTGTGGTAGTTGTAGGGGCAGCTGTGGTTGTAGTGGCAAAAGCTGTAGTTGTTGTTGGAGCCTCTGTGGTAGTTGTAGGGGCAGCTGTGGTTGTAGTGGGAGAAGCTGTGGTTGTTGTTGGAGCCTCTGTAGTAGTTGTTGGGGCAGCTGTTGTTGTAGTGGGAGCAGCTGTGGTTGTTGTTGGAGCCTCTGTGGTAGTTGTTGGAGCCTCTGTGGTAGTTGTAGGGGCAGCTGGGGTTGTAGTGGGAGCGGCTGTTGTTGTTGTTGGAGCCTCTGTAGTAGTTGTTGGGGCAGCTGTGATTGTAGTGGGAGAAGCTGTGGTTGTTATTGGAGGCTCTGTTGTAGTTATAAGGCCAGCTGTGGTTGTAGTGGGAGAAGCTGTGGTTGTTGTTGGAGCCTCTGTAGTAGTTGTTGGGGCAGCTGTTGTTGTAGTGGTAATAGCTGTGGTTGTTGTTGGAGCCTCTGTGGTAGTTGTTGGAGCCTCTGTGGTACTTGTAGGGGCAGCTAGGGTTGTAGTGAGACCTGCTGTTGTTGTAGTGGGAGCAGCTGTGGTTGTTGTTGGAGACTCTGTAGTAGCTGTTGGGGCAGCAGTGATTGAAGTGGGAGAAGCTGTGGTTGTTGTTGGAGTGTCTGTAGCAGTTGTTGGAGCCTCTGTGGCAGTTGTAGGGGCAGCTGTGGTTGTAGTGGGAGAAGCTGTGGTTGTTGTTGGAGACTCTGTTGTAGTTGTAAGGCCAGCTGTGGTTGTAGTGGGAGAAGCTGTGGTTGTTGTTGGAGCCTCTGTGGTAGTTGTAGGTGCAGCTGTGAATGTTGTTGGAGCCTCTGTTGTAGTTGTAGGGGCAGCTGTGGTTGTAGTGGCAGAAGCTGTGGTTGTTGTTGGAGCCTCTGTGGTAGTTGTAGGGGCAGCTGTGGTTGTAGTGGTAACAGCTGTGGTAGTTGTAGGGGCAGCAGTGGTTGTAGTGGCAGAAGCTGTTGTTGTTGTTGGAGCCTCTGTGGTAGTTGTAGGGGCAGCTGTGGTTGTAGTGGCAGAAGCTGTGGTTGTTGTTGGAGCCTCTGTGGTAGTTGTTGGAGCCTCTGTGGTAGTTGTAGCGGCAGCTGGGGTTGTAATGGGAGCGGCTGTTGTTGTTGGAGCCTCTGTAGTAGTTGTTGGGGCAGCTGTGATTGTAGTGGGAGAAGCTGTGGTTGTTGTTGGAGCATCTGTAGCAGTTGTTGGAGCCGCTGTGGTAGTTGTAGGGGCAGCTGTGGTTGTTGTTGGAGCATCTGTAGTAGTTGTTGGGGCAGCTGTTGTTGTAGTGGGAGCAGCTGTGGTTGTTGTTGGAGCCTCTGTGGTAGTTGTTGGAGCCTCTGTGGTAGTTGTAGGGGCAGCTGGGGTTGTAGTGGGAGCGGCTGTTGTTGTTGGAGCCTCTGTAGTAGTTGTTGGGGCAGCTGTGATTGTAGTGGGAGAAGCTGTGGTTGTTGTTGGAGCGTCTGTAGCAGTTGTTGGAGCCTCTGTGGTAGTTGTAGGGGCAGCTGTGGTTGTAGTGGGAGAAGCTGTGGTTGTTGTTGGAGACTCTGTTGTAGTTGTAAGGCCAGCTGTGGTTGTAGTGGGAGAAGCTGTGGTTGTTGTTGGAGCCTCTGTGGTAGTTGTAGGGGCAGCTGTGGTTGTAGTGGCAGAAGCTGTGGGTTGTTGTTGGAGCCTCTGTGGTAGTTGTAGGGGCAGCTGTGGTTGTAGTGGGAAGAAGCTGTTGGTTGTTGTTGGAGCCTCTGTGGTAGTTGTTAGGGGCAGCTGTGGTTGTAGTGGCAGAAGCTGTGGTTGTTGTTGGAGCCTCTGTGGTAGTTGTTGGAGCCTCTGTGGTAGTTGTAGGGCAGCTGGGGTTGTAGTGGAGCGCTGTTGTTTGTTGTTGGAGCCTCTTGTAGTAGTTGTTGGGGCAGCTGTGATTGTAGTGGGAGAAGCTGTGGTTGTTGTGGAGCGTCTGTAGCAGTTGTTGGGGCAGCTGTTGTTGTAGTGGGAGCAGCTGTGGTTGTTGTTGGAGCCTCTGTGGTAGTTGTTGGAGCCTCTGTGGTAGTTGTAGGGGCAGCTGTGGTTGTAGTGGCAGAAGCTGTGGTTGTTGTTGGAGCCTCTGTGGTAGTTGTTGGAGCCTCTGTGGTAGTTGTAGCGGCAGCTGGGGTTGTAATGGAGCGGCTGTTGTTGTTGGAGCCTCTGTAGTAGTTGTTGGGGCAGCTGTGATTGTAGTGGGAGAAGCTGTGGTTGTTGTTGGAGCGTCTGTAGCAGTTGTTGGAGCCTCTGTGGTAGTTGTAGGGGCAGCTGTGGTTGTAGTGGGAGAAGCTGTGGTTGTTGTTGGAGCCTCTGTGGTAGTTGTAGGTGCAGCTGTGAATGTTGTTGGAGCCTCTGTTGTAGTTGTAGGGGCAGCTGTGGTTGTAGTGGCAGAAGCTGTGGTTGTTGTTGGAGCCTCTGTGGTAGTTGTTGGAGCCTCTGTGGTAGTTGTAGGGGCAGCTGTGGTTGTAGTGGGAGAAGCTGTGGTTGTTGTTGGAGCCTCTGTGGTAGTTGTAGGGGCAGCTGTGGTTGTAGTGGAGAAGCTGTGGTTGTTGTTGGAGCCTCTGTGGTAGTTGTTGGAGCCTCTGTGGTAGTTGTAGGGCAGCTGTGGTTGTAGTGGGAGGCTGTGGTTGTTGTTGGAGCCTCTGTGTAGTTGTAGGGCAGCTGTGGTTGTAGTGGGAGAAGCTGTGGTTGTTGTTGGAGCCTCTGTGTAGTTGTAGGGCAGCTGTGGTTGTAGTGGGAGAAGCTGTGGTTGTTGTTGGAGCCTCTGTGTAGTTGTTGGAGCTCTGTGTTGTAGGGGCAGCTGTGGTTGTAGTGGAGCAGCTGTGGTTGTTGTTGGAGCCTCTGTGGTAGTTGTAGGGGCAGCTGTGGTTGTAGTGGAGAAGCTGTGGTTGTTGTTGGAGCCTCTGTGGTAGTTGTAGGGGCAGCTGTGGTTGTAGTGGGAGCGGCTGTTGTTGTTGTTGGAGCCTCTGTAGTAGTTGTTGGGGCAGCTGTGATTGTAGTGGGCAGAAGCTGTGGTTGTTGTTAGAGCGTCTGTGGCAGTTGTTGGAGCCTCTGTGGTAGTTGTAGGGGCAGCTGTGGTTGTAGTGGGAGAAGCTGTGGTTGTTGTTGGAGCCATCTGTGGTAGTTGTAGGGGCAGCTGTGGTTGTAGTTGGAGAAGCTGTGGTTGTTGTTGGAGCTCTGCTTTAGTTGTAGGGGCAGCTGTGTTTGTAGTGGGAGAAGCTGTGGTTGTTGTTGGAGTCTCTGTTGTAGTTGTAGGTGCAGTTGTTGTTGTAGTGGGAGCAGCTGTGGTTGTAGTGGGAGAAGCTGTGGTTGTTGTTGGAGCCTCTGTTGTAGTTGTAGGTGCAGCTGTGGTTGTAGTGGGAGAAGCTGTGGTTGTTGTTGGAGCCTCTGTGGTAGTTGTAGAGGCAGCAGTGGTTGTAGTGGGAGAAGCTGTGGTAGTTGTTGGAGCCTCTGTGGTAGTTGTAGGGGCAGCTGTGGTTGTAGTGGGAGAATCTGTGGTTGTTGTTGGAGCCTCTGTGGTAGTTGTAGGGGCAGCTGTGGTGTAGTGGAAGAAGCTGTGGTTGTTGTTGGAGCCTCTGTGGTAGTTGTAGCTGCAGCTGTGAATGTGTTGGAGCCTCTGTGGTAGTTGTAGGGGCAGCTGTGGTTGTAGTGGAGAAGCTGTGGTTGTTGTTGGAGCCTCTGTGGTAGTTGTAGGGGCAGCTGCGGTTGTAGTGGGAGCGGCTGTTGTTGTTGTTGGAGCCTCTGTAGTAGTTGTTGGGGCAGCTGTGATTGTAGTGGCAGAAGCTGTGGTTGTTGTTAGAGCGTCTGTGGCAGTTGTTGGAGCCTCTGTGGTAGTTGTAGGGGCAGCTGTGGTTGTAGTGGGAGAAGCTGTGGTTGTTGTTGGAGCCTCTGTGGTAGTTGTAGGGGCAGCTGTGGCTGTAGTTGGAGAAGCTGTGGTTGTTGTTGGAGCCTCTGCTTTAGTTGTAGGGGCAGCTGTGTTTGTAGTGGGAGAAGCTGTGGTTGTTGTTGGAGTCTCTGTTGTAGTTGTAGGTGCAGCTGTTGTTGTAGTGGGAGCAGCTGTTGTAGTTGTAGGTGCAGCTGTGGTTGTTGTTGGAGCCTCTGTGGTAGTTGTTGGAGCCTCTGTGGTAGTTGTAGGGGCAGTTGTGGTTGTAGTGGGAGAAGCTGTGGTTGTAGTGGGAGAAGCTGTGGTTGTTGTTGGAGCCTCTGTTGTAGTTGTAGGTGCAGCTGTGGTTGTAGTGGGAGAAGCTGTGGTTGTTGTTGGAGCCTCTGTGGTAGTTGTAGAGGCAGCAGTGGTTGTAGTGGGAGAAGCTGTGGTTGTTTTTGGAGACTCTGTAGTAGTTGTTGGGGCAGCTGTGATTCTAGTGGGAGAAGCTGTGGTTGTTGTTGGAGTGTCTGTGGCAGTTGTTGGAGCCTCTGTTGTAGTTGCAGGGGCAGCTGTGGTTGTAGTGGGAGAAGCTGTGGTTGTTGTTGGAGCCTCTGTTGTAGTTGTAGGTGCAGCTGTGGTTGTAGTGGGAGAAGCTGTGGTTGTTGTTGGAGCCTCTGTGGTAGTTGTAGAGGCAGCAGTGGTTGTAGTGGGAGAAGCTGTGGTTGTTGTTGGAGCCTCTGTGGTAGTTGTTGGGGCAGCTGTGATTGTAGTGGCAGAAGCTGTGGTTGTTGTTAGAGCGTCTGTGGCAGTTGTTGGAGCCTCTGTTGTAGTTGTAGGTGCAGCTGTCGTTGTTGTTGGAGCCTCTGTGGTAGTTGTTGGAGCCTCTGTGGTAGTTGTAGGGGCAGCAGTGGTTGTAGTGGAAGAAGCTGTGGTTGTTGTTAGAGCGTCTGTGGCAGTTGTAGGTGCAGCTGTGAATGTTGTTGGAGCCTCTGTTGTAGTTGTAGGTGCAGCTGTGGTTGTAGTGGGAGAAGCTGTGGTTGTTGTTGGAGCCTCTGTGGTAGTTGTAGAGGCAGCAGTGGTTGTAGTGGGAGAAGCTGTAGTTGTTGTTGGAGCCTCTGTTGTAGTTGTAGGGGCAGCTGTGGTTGTAGTGGGAGAAGCTGTGGTTGTTGTTGGAGCCTCTGTGGTAGTAGTAGGGGCAGCTGTAGTTGTAGTGGGTGCAGCTGTTGTAGTTGTAGGTGCAGCTGTGGTTGTTGTTGGAGCCTCTGTGGTAGTTGTAGGGGCAGCTGCGGTTGTAGTGGGAGCGGCTGTTGTTGTTGTTGGAGCCTCTGTAGTAGTTGTTGGGGCAGCTGTGATTGTAGTGGCAGAAGCTGTGGTTGTTGTTAGAGCGTCTGTGGCAGTTGTTGGAGCCTCTGTGGTAGTTGTAGGGACAGCTGTGGTTGTAGTTGGAGAAGCTATGGTTGTTGTTGGAGCCTCTGCTGTGATTATAGTGGCAGAAGCTGTGGTTGTTGTTAGAGCGTCTGTGGCAGTTGTTGGAGCCTCTGTTGTAGTTGTAGGTGCAGCTGTCGTTGTTGTTGGAGCCTCTGTGGTAGTTGTTGGAGCAGCTGTTGTAGTTATAGGTGCAGCTGTGGTTGTTGTTGGAGCCTCTGTGGTAGTTGTTGGAGCCTCTGTTGTAGTTGTAGGTGCAGCTGTGGTTGCAGTGGGAAAAGCTGTGGTTGTTGTTGGAGCCTCTGTGGTAGTTGTTGGAGCCTCTGTGGTAGTTGTAGGGGCAGTTGTGGTTGTAGTGGGAGAAGCTGTGGTTGTTGTTGGAGCCTCTGTTGTAGTTGTAGGTGAAGCTGTGGTTGTAGTGGGAGCAGCTGTTGTAGTTGTAGGTGCAGCTGTGGTTGTTGTTGGAGCCTCTGTGGTAGTTGTTGGAGCCTCTGTGGTAGTTGTAGGTGCAGCTGTGGTTGTAGTGGGAGCAGTTGTTGTAGTTGTAGGTGCAGCTGTGGTTGTTGTTGGAGCCTCTGTGGTAGTTGTTGGAGCCTCTGTGGTAGTTGTAGGTGCAGCTGTGGTTGTAGTGGGAGCAGCTGTTGTAGTTGTAGGTGCAGCTGTGGTTGTTGTTGGAGCCTCTGTGGTAGTTGTTGGAGCCTCTGTGGTAGTTGTAGGGGCAGCAGTGGTTGTAGTGGCAGAAGCTGTGGTTGTTGTTGGAGCGTCTGCGGTAATTGTAGGGGCAGCTGGGTTTGTAGTGGGAGCGGCTGTTGTTGTTGTTGGAGCCTCTGTAGTAGTTGTTGGGGCAGCTGTTGTTGTTGTGGGAGCAGCTGAGGTTGTTGTTGGAGCCTCTGTGGCAGTTGTTGGAGCCTCTGTGGTAGTTGTAGGGGCAGCTGTGGTTGTAGTGGCAGAAGCTGTGGTTGTTGTTGGAGCCTCTATGGTAGTTGTAAGGCCAGCTGTGGTTGTAGTGGGAGAAGCTGTTGTAGTTGTAGGTGCAGCTGTGTTTGTTGTTGGAGCCTCTGTGGTAGTTGTTGGAGCCTCTGTGGTAGTTGTAGGGGCAGCTGTGGTTGTAGTGGGAGAAGCTGTGGTTGTAGTGGGTGAAGCTGTGGTTGTTGTTGGAGCCTCTGTGGTAGTTGTAGGGGCAGCTGTGGTTGTAGTGGGAGAAGCTATGGTTGTTGTTGGAGCCTCTGTTGTAGTTGTAGGTGCAGCTGTGGTTGTAGTGGGAGAAGCTGTGGTTGTTGTTGGAGCAGTCTGTTGTAGTTGTAGGTGCAGCTGTGGTTGTAGTGGGAGCAGCTGTTGTAGTTGTAAGTGCAGCTGTGGTTGTTGTTAGAGCCTCTGTGGTAATTGTTGGAGCCTCTGTGGTAGTTGTAGGTGCAGCTGTGGTTGTTGTTGGAGCCTCTGTTGTAGTTGTAGGTGCAGCTGTGGTTGTAGTAGGAGTGGCTATTGTAGTTGTAGGGGCAGCTGTGATTGTAGTGGGAGAAGCTGTGGTTGTTGTTGGAGCCTCTGTGGTAGTTGTAGGGGCAGCTGTGGTTGTAGTGGGAGAAGCTGTGGTTGTTGTTGGAGCATCTGTAGTAGTTGTAGGTTCAGCTGTGGTTGTAGTGTGAGCATCCGTTGTTGTAGTCTGAGTCTCTGTGGTAGTTTTAGGCGCAGTAGTAGTTGTGGTAGCCACTGTGGTTGTTTGAGTCTGTGTGGTTGTTGTCATAACAGAAATCTTGAAAGGAAATAGAAGAGACATTGTTTTACACTGAATTCCTTTGATTATAAAATTAATCAACACATACTTCTTTGTTTAGTTTATCTGTATTTGTAATTTTTAGCTGTTTCGCTATAGCCACAACAAACTGTTCCTCTGACTTACGTCTTTTTAGTTTCATTGCGTTCCCAATTGGGATTTATGTGAAAACATTAGAAATATTTATTTTTAAACAAATTACAGTTTAGTTCACAAAATGTCGGAAACCTTTTCAATGACACGACTACTTTTAAAATAGTGACTTTTATTGTTTATTTCATTTTAAAATGTGTACAACCGTGGCCATCAAGATACAACATAGATGTTATGGGTAACCTTATAGTAGCTAATTGGGTAGCTACGTATTGACATTTGAATTAAAAACCCACTTGACCAGTCTCCTCATACCTTCTTCTACAATCTCATACTTTTTACGTCTCTTTACCTTCTTTGTTTGATGGCTTCAGGTCTCACAGATTGCCACCCACAAGCCATCTCGTGAAAGTACATGAAAGTAAAAAAAATTCTGGCTGAATGCTGTTTTCCAGTTAAATTAAATAAATATTAAAGAAAATAATATATGATAAATATTAATTAAGAAAGTTTATGTTGAGAAATGAATTATGCTAAATAATTATTTCGATTTTTTGACAAACATTTTAAACTTTTCAAAAAGGTTCATACATCAAAAGCAAGTATAAATACATTATAAATATGAATAATGATAAAGATTATTTAAAGTTATTAGTATTACAGCAATTCTAGTGTTTACATTTGTGTATATAGAATTGTTTAATCAAATATTGTTTCCATTTTTTTTCATGACAATCTATTTTTTATGTCCTACTTGTTTCATGTTTTGTAGCATTGCATTTTTGATTTGGTTACACACATTTCTTTAGTTACAGGAATGCCTTTCAAAAGTACTATTACATAGTCCTAATTCATTTCAATGTTTACACGTTTTTGGCAGTTCTGCAATTTGATATGAAGGAAAGGGCCAATACAAGTCAGAAAAGATCTACATCAAAAGTGTACAGAAAGTTGACTAAAGTGATTGGTAGTAGAAAAGTGACCATATCTACAGGTCTGCTCCTTGCCATTGCACCGCTGGTGGTGGTGAGTGCTGTGGCAGTTTGAGTTGTTTGTGTTGTTGTACTGGTACTTCCAGCTGTACTTGTGGTTGTAGCTGCTACTGTGGAATTAGTTGCCTCCACAGTTGTAGGAGTTACAGTACTGGAGGCATTTGGTTCAGCTATTGTGGGAAAGAAGAAAAACATTTAGTTTCTACAATTTGTTTCCACAAAGTTATCAAGATGTTTGATTCTTGCATAACATTTTCAATGCTTTTGAAACAACAACATTTTGATGAAATTCATAACATTTCTTTGTTTTCTCCAAATGTGAAAATTATGAAAATATTGAGATTGTGATCAGTACAAACCTGCAACAATACTGCCAGTGATAACATTCAGGAAAACCAGGGAATCATTTAAAGACGTTTTTAATGAGTCTTCTGCACTGGTGATGTTCGGAACTACACTCTCATTCTGGAATATCAAGTTGGCTGTGACACCCACTGACCCAGGCCTGAAAAGTAGAGATTCATAAATGGATTGTTTATACTCAAACAATAGAGCATGAATACATTGAAAGAGCCAACCTAAACCTAAATCTTTTGTCACGGATCACTTACCAAAATCCAATAATTATGCATCTCAGAAAACTGGGGTATCGCTTCCTGTATCCCCGATTCAGCTAGAAAATATGAGGAAAAAAATGAAATGATTATGCACAAAGAACATATGAAAACATTAATTATTGAAAAATCTATGTCAAATGATTTTCCTAAAGAATTGAAATTACAGATTTTAGATGAGCATTACCTCAGCTGTGACATTGGCAGCCAGTTCTTGATATTGCGACGACTTTGGGTTGTTGTATTCAACTATGAAAACCCGCACCAAACGCATCCTCAGAAAGAGGTAACCCTCATTTTGTTGAGGGGGGTCTGTCGATGCAACTGTGCTAGTCGTGGGTTAATCTGGTAGTGCTAGAAGTTTGTGTCACAGGGATAGCTGTTTTGGTTGTGGATGTAGTTGAATGTGGTTGAGAAGTTGGGGTTGTTGCGATACTTGTATTTAGTGTGACGGTTGGAGTTGAGATTGCCATTGTGGTGCGGGCAGTAGCTATGGTTGATGCCATTGTTAAAGATGTGTCAGTTGTGTATGAAAATGTTGTAGATGCCTGACTGACAGTTGGTGAACTAGTTATCTGGAAAAGACAAGAGAAGATTGGATAGATTAGTTGTTGAATGAACAGAATTTGATCACCATATGTTTAACATGTAAGAGTTCAAATAATGCCTTCATGTTTACTTTTGATGCATGCATATCATTCTAACATTGTATTTTGTGATTAAGCCTGATTCCAAGAAAACATTTCAAAGACTAGGCTTTGCCTCTGTTGAGGGAATAATCTCCTTCAATACACAATCTGGTTAGGGCACATTAGACTTGGAATAAACATGACATAAACATAAACATTGTAATTCATCCTTACATTAAATGTAGAATCCTTGAAGCAATAATGTGACTCTTTGAAGACGTTTCACTCAAAGTAGCATTGATGTTGTCAGAGTGGATGGAAAAAAACCAGGATGTCCTACTGCATCTGGTCGCATTTTAAAGTATATAAGGCAGCATGCTTTTCTTGCTATTCTGACCCACAACGCTCTGCGCAGTGTAAGATACGTCACATTAACCGAACTACATACACGCCAAAGTAACAGTATGATATGCAGATTTTCTGTGTACATGAAGCTTGGGTCTTCGTGAGGTCAAGAGGTCATGCAGCGAGGCCCCACTGAGAGCGAATATAGAGATGGAACGCACTCGGGCCCAGACTTTGACAGCAGGGGGAAAACATGCACAAATAGGGGCTTACATGAGTAATGACTGGTTCACCTATTGTCCGTTCTACTGTATCAGTGTACTGATCTCTGAGAACCAGTAAGGAGCGATTCTGTGCATTGTATGTTTGAACATGTCCAGCTACTGTATTTAAGCATGTCGTGAGAAACAGAGTCTTCACTCATGCTAATCATTTTGTCATGAACTGATGGTGTGATCCGAGTAGCTCGTGCTAATAAACCAAGTCAACTCTTTTACATTGTCGTGCCTCCTTCCGGCCTGCCTTCTGACAAATAATTCATCTAACACAGTAGCAGCGCTCTGCTGGTTGTCCTCCCAACAGGATGGTTAGCTACGCATAGTTTTGTATCTCCAAGTAAAACATTTTTTTGCGACACCATTCTTTCAACAACATTTTGCGTAACAAACGTTGAGAGATGTATGAGCAAGGCTGTCAAAGTTCAAGGCGCAATATTATTATGAAGTGTTTTGTCCCAATTGCATGGATACTTAATGCAACAGTACATACTTTGTATGGCCAGCTGCAATATACTAAAGGTAAAAGAAAAGTGTGAGATTTGAGATACAGGGCCAAATAACTGTAAATTGTAGTTAACATGGCAACCGATATTCGTTAGAAAACATTACATCATGGTGAGTTTCTTTAAAAATAAGTAACTCATTTTAAATTGAACTATATTTTTTATATTCTGTTCGTATATACATGTATACTTTCTGGGTGTATATATACACATATATATATACACACAGTAAGACACATCATATATACATGAACTCTTTCATGAATTATAAACAAATTATTTGGGATTTTAATTATTGGGAGGGAAAACTGAGAGTTTGTGGAAAATAGTAAAGTGACCGCAAATTTGGGTCTTTCTCTTGCCATAGTGCTGTCAGAAGTGGTTTCAATGGCGGATGATGTCAAACTTGTGATGATTGTAGAAGAAGCAATTGTGGTAGACGATGGCAGTTCTGTGAAAAAGAAATGTTTGGTTAAATACACATTTTAATTCAATGACCAACTTTTGCAAAGTATCTACATTACATTGCTTTTTTGGGGAAAAGTAAGCTGCAGCAAAAATACAGTAACAGGAGCTGATGTTCTGATTCATATTAATGATATTCTCATTGTGGTAATACCTGTGGTGGTTGAAATGGTAGGAGAATTTGTAGTTTGAGCAGCTGGGATTGTTGTTGAAGACACTGTAGTTAATATAGGAGCAGCTGTGGTTGTTGTTGGAGCCTCTGTGATAGTTGTGGGGGCAGCTGTGGTTGTTGTTGGAGCCTCTGTAGTAGTTGTAGGTGCAGCTGTGGTTGTAGGAGCGGCTGTTGTAGTTGTAGGGGCAGCTGTGGTTGTAGTGGGAGAAGCTGTGGTTGTTGTTGGAGCCTCTGTGGTAGTTGTAGGTGCAGCTATGGTTGTAGTGGCAGGAGCTGTGGTTGTTGTTGGAGCCTCTGTGGTAGTTGTAGGTGCAGCTGTGGTTGTTGCAGCTCTGTGATAGTTGTAGGTGCAGCTGTGGATGTAGTGGTAGCAGCTGTGGTTGTTGTTGGAGCCTCTGTGGTAGTTGTTGGAGCCTCTGTGGTAGTTGTAGGGGCAGCTGTGGTTGTAGTGAGAGAAGCTGTGGTTGTTGTTGGAGCCTCTGTTGTAGTTGTTGGTGCAGCTGTGGTTATAGTAGGAGAAGCTGTGGTTGTTGTTGGAGCCTCTGTGGTAGTTGTAGGTTCAGCTGTGGTTGTAGTGGGTGCAGCTGTTGTAGTTGTAGGTGCAGCTGTGGTTGTTGTTTGAGCCTCTGTGATAGTTATGGGGGCAGCTGTGGTTGTAGTGGGAGCAGCTGTTGATGTTGTTGGAGCCTCTGTAGTAGTTGTTAGGGCAGCTGTTGTTGTAGTGGGAGCAGCTGTGGTTGTAGTGGGAGAAACTGTGGTTGTTGTTGGAGCCTCTGTTGTAGTTGTAGGTGTAGCTGTGGTTGTAGTAGGAGCGGCTGTTGTAGTTGTAGGGGCAGCTGTGGTTGTAGTGGGAGAAGCTGTGGTTGTTGTTGGAGCATCTGTGGTAGTTGTTGGAGCCTCTGTGGTAGTTGTAGGGGCAGCTGTGGTTGCAGTGTGAGAAGCTGTCGTTGTTGTTGGAGCCTCTGTGGTAGTTGTAGGTGCAGCTGTGGTTGTAGTGGGAGAATCTGTTGTCGTTGTTGGAGCCTCTGTGGTACTTGTAGGGGCAGCTGTGGTTGTAGTGGGAGCAGCTGTGGTTGTTGTTGGAGCCTCTGTTGTTGTAGGTGCAGCTGTGGTTGTAGTGGGAGCCTCTGTTGTAGTTGTAGGGGCAGCTGTGGTTGTAGTGGGAGAAGCTGTGGTTGTTGTTGGAGCCTCTGTTGTAGTTGTAGGTGCAGCTGTGGTTGTAGTGGGAGCAGCTGTTGATGTTGTTGGAGCCTCTGTAGTAGTTGTTAGGGCAGCTGTTGTTGTGGTGGGAGCAGCTGTGGTTGTAGTGGGAGAAACTGTGGTTGTTGTTGGAGCCTCTGTTGTAGTTGTAGGTGTAGCTGTGGTTGAAGTAGGAGCGGCTGTTGTTGGAGCCTCTGTGCTAGTTGTAGAGGCAGCTGTGGTTGTAGTGACAGAAGCTGTGGTTGTTGTTGGAGCCTCTGTTGTAGTTGTAGGTGCAGCTGTGGTTGTAGTTGGAGCCTCTGTGGTAGTTGTAGGTGCAGCTGTGGTTGTAGTGGGAGAATCTGTTGTCGTTGTTGGAGCCTCTGTGGTACTTGTAGGGGCAGCTGTGGTTGTAGTGGGAGCAGCTGTGGTTGTTGTTGGAGCCTCTGTTGTTGTAGGTGCAGCTGTGGTTGTAGTGGGAGCCTCTGTTGTAGTTGTAGGGGCAGCTGTGGTTGTAGTGGGAGAAGCTGTGGTTGTTGTTGGAGCCTCTGTTGTAGTTGTAGGTGCAGCTGTGGTTGTAGTGGGAGCAGCTGTTGATGTTGTTGGAGCCTCTGTAGTAGTTGTTAGGGCAGCTGTTGTTGTGGTGGGAGCAGCTGTGGTTGTTGTTGGAGCCTCTGTTGTAGTTGTAGGTGCAGCTGTGGTTGTAGTGGGAGCGTCTGTTGTAGTTGTAGGGGCAGCTGTGGTTGTAGTGGGAGAAGCTGTGGTTGTTGTTGGAGCTCTGTGGTAGTTGTTGGAGCCTCTGTGGTAGTTGTAGGGGCAGCTGTGGTTGTAGTGGGAGAAGCTGTGGTTGTTGTTGGAGCCTCTGTGGTAGTTGTAGGTGCAGCTGTGGTTGTAGTGGGAGCAGCTGTGGTTGTTGTTGGAGCCTCTGTAGTAGTTGTTGGGGCAGCTGTGGTTGTAGTGGGAGCAGCTGTGGTTGTTGTTGGAGCCTCTGTGGTAGTTGTAGGTGCAGCTGTGGTTGTAGTGGGAGCAGCTGTGTTGTTGTTGGAGCCTCTGTGGTAGTTGTAGGGCAGCTGTGGTTGTAGTGGGAGAAGCTGTGGTTGTTGTTGGAGCCTCTGTGTAGTTGTAGGGCAGCTGTGGTTGTAGTGGGAGCAGCTGTGGTTGTAGTGGGAGCTGTGGTTGTAGTGGGAGCTGTGGTTGTTGTTGGAGCCTCTGTTGTAGTTGTAGGTGCAGCTGTGGTTGTAGTGGGCAGCTGTGGTTGTGTGGAGCTCTGTGGTAGTTGTGGGAGCTGTGGTTGTAGTGGAGCAGCTGTGGTTGTAGTGGGAGAGCTGTGGTTGTTGTTGGAGCCTCTGTTGTAGTTGTAGGGGCAGCTGTGGTTGTAGTGGGAGAAGCTGTGGTTGTTGTTGGAGCCTCTGTGGTAGTTGTAGGTGCAGCTGTGGTTGTAGTGGGAGCAGCTGTTGTAGTTGTAGGTGCAGCTGTGGTTGTTGTTGGAGCCTCTGTGTAGTTGTAGGGGCAGCTGTGGTTGTAGTGGGAGCAGCTGTTGTTGTTGTTGGAGCCTCTGTAGTAGTTGTTAGGGCAGCTGTTGTTGTAGTGGGAGCAGCTGTGGTTGTAGTGGAGAAGCTGTGGTTGTTGTTGGAGCCTCTGTTGTAGTTGTAGGTGCAGCTGTGGTTGTAGTGGAGCGGCTGTTGTAGTTGTAGGGGCAGCTGTGGTTGTAGTGGGAGAAGCTGTGGTTGTTGTTGGAGCATCTGTGGTAGTTGTTGGAGCCTCTGTGGTAGTTGTAGGGGCAGCTGTGGTTGCAGTGTGAGAAGCTGTCGTTGTTGTTGGAGCCTCTGTGGTAGTTGTAGGTGCAGCTGTGGTTGTAGTGGGAGAATCTGTTGTCGTTGTTGGAGCCTCTGTGGTACTTGTAGGGGCAGCTGTGGTTGTAGTGGGAGCAGCTGTGGTTGTTGTTGGAGCCTCTGTTGTTGTAGGTGCAGCTGTGGTTGTAGTGGGAGCCTCTGTTGTAGTTGTAGGGGCAGCTGTGGTTGTAGTGGGAGAAGCTGTGGTTGTTGTTGGAGCCTCTGTTGTAGTTGTAGGTGCAGCTGTGGTTGTAGTGGGAGCAGCTGTTGATGTTGTTGGAGCCTCTGTAGTAGTTGTTAGGGCAGCTGTGTTGTGGTGGGAGCAGCTGTGGTTGTAGTGGGAGAAACTGTGGTTGTTGTTGGAGCCTCTGTTGTAGTTGTAGGTGTAGCTGTGGTTGAAGTAGGAGCGGCTGTTGTTGGAGCCTCTGTGCTAGTTGTAGAGGCAGCTGTGGTTGTAGTGACAGAAGCTGTGGTTGTTGTTGGAGCCTCTGTTGTAGTTGTAGGTGCAGCTGTGGTTGTAGTTGGAGCCTCTGTGGTAGTTGTAGGTGCAGCTGTGGTTGTAGTGGGAGAATCTGTTGTCGTTGTTGGAGCCTCTGTGGTACTTGTAGGGGCAGCTGTGGTTGTAGTGGGAGCAGCTGTGGTTGTTGTTGGAGCCTCTGTTGTTGTAGGTGCAGCTGTGGTTGTAGTGGGAGCCTCTGTTGTAGTTGTAGGGGCAGCTGTGGTTGTAGTGGGAGAAGCTGTGGTTGTTGTTGGAGCCTCTGTTGTAGTTGTAGGTGCAGCCGTGGTTGTAGTGGGAGCAGCTGTTGATGTTGTTGGAGCCTCTGTAGTAGTTGTTAGGGCAGCTGTTGTTGTGGTGGGAGCAGCTGTGGTTGTAGTGGGAGAAGCTGTGGTTGTTGTTGGAGCCTCTGTTGTAGTTGTAGGTGCTAGCTGTGGTTGTAGTAGGAGCGGCTGTTGTAGTTGTAGGGGCAGCTGTGGTTGTAGTGGGAGAAGCTGTGGTTGTTGTTGAGCATCTGTGGTAGTTGTTGGAGCCTCTGTGGTAGTTGTAGGGGCAGCTGTGGTTGCAGTGTGAGAAGCTGTCGTTGTTGTTGGAGCCTCTGTGGTAGTTGTAGGTGCAGCTGTGGTTGTAGTGGGAGAATCTGTTGTCGTTGTTGGAAGCCTCTGTAGTAGTTGTTAGGGGCAGCTGTGGTTAGTAGTGGGAGCAGCTGTGGTTGTTGTTGGAGCCTCTGTTAGTTGTAGGTGCAGCTGTGGTTGTAGTGGGAGCCTCTGTTGTAGTTGTAGGGGCAGCTGTGGTTGTAGTGGGAGAAGCTGTGGTTGTTGTTGGAGCCTCTGTTGTAGTTGTAGGTGCAGCTGTGGTTGTAGTGGGAGCAGCTGTTGATGTTGTTGGAGCCTCTGTAGTAGTTGTTAGGGCAGCTGTTGTTGTGGTGGGAGCAGCTGTGGTTGTAGTGGGAGAAACTGTGGTTGTTGTTGGAGCCTCTGTTGTAGTTGTAGGTGTAGCTGTGGTTGAAGTAGGAGCGGCTGTTGTTGGAGCCTCTGTGCTAGTTGTAGAGGCAGCTGTGGTTGTAGTGACAGAAGCTGTGGTTGTTGTTGGAGCCTCTGTTGTAGTTGTAGGTGCAGCTGTGGTTGTAGTTGGAGCCTCTGTGGTAGTTGTAGGTGCAGCTGTGGTTGTAGTGGGAGAATCTGTTGTCGTTGTTGGAGCCTCTGTGGTACTTGTAGGGGCAGCTGTGGTTGTAGTGGGAGCAGCTGTGGTTGTTGTTGGAGCCTCTGTTGTTGTAGGTGCAGCTGTGGTTGTAGTGGGAGCCTCTGTTGTAGTTGTAGGGGCAGCTGTGGTTGTAGTGGGAGAAGCTGTGGTTGTTGTTGGAGCCTCTGTTGTAGTTGTAGGTGCAGCCGTGGTTGTAGTGGGAGCAGCTGTTGATGTTGTTGGAGCCTCTGTAGTAGTTGTTAGGGCAGCTGTTGTTGTGGTGGGAGCAGCTGTGGTTGTAGTGGGAGAAGCTGTGGTTGTTGTTGGAGCCTCTGTTGTAGTTGTAGGTGCAGCTGTGGTTGTAGTAGGAGCGGCTGTTGTAGTTGTAGGGGCAGCTGTGGTTGTAGTGGGAGAAGCTGTGGTTGTTGTTGAAGCATCTGTGGTAGTTGTTGTAGCCTCTGTGGTAGTTGTAGGGGCAGCTGTGGTTGCAGTGTGAGAAGCTGTCGTTGTTGTTGGAGCCTCTGTGGTAGTTGTAGGTGCAGCTGTGGTTGTAGTGGGTGCAGCTTTTGTAGTTGTTGAAGCCTCTGTAGTAGTTGTTGGGGCAGCTGTTGTAGTAGTGGGAGCAGCTGTGGTTGTAGTTGAAGCCTCTGTTATAGTTGTAGGTGCAGCTGTGGTTGTAGTGGGAACAGCTGTTGTTGTTGTTGGAGCCTCTGTAGTGGTTGTTGGGGCAGCTGTGGTTGTAGTGGGAGCAGCTGTGGTTGTTGTTGGAGCCTCTGTTGTAGTTGAAGGGGCAGCTGTGGTTGTAGTTGGAGCAGCTGTGGTTGTAGTGGGAGTATCTGTGGTTGTAGTGGGAGCAGTTGTGGTTGTTGTTGGAGCGGCTGTTGTTGTTGGAGACTCTGTTATAGTTGTAGAGTCAGCTGTGGATGTAGTGGCAGCTGTGGTTGTCGTGAAAGCAGCTGTGGTAGTAGTGGGGGAAGCTGTGGTTGTAGTGGGAGAAGCTGTGGTTGTAGTGGGAGAAGCTGTGGTTGTTGTTGGAGCCGCTGTTGTGGTTGTAGGGACAGCTGTGGCTTTAGTGGGAACAGCTGTGGTTGTTGTTGGAGCCTCTGTTGTAGTTGAAGGGGCAGCTGTGGTTGTAGTGGGAGCAGCTATGGTTGTAGTGGGAGTATCTGTGGTTGTAGTGGCAGCAGTTGTGATTGTAGTGGGAGAAGCTATTGTTGTTGTAGGAGCTTCTGTGGTAGTTGAAGGTACAACTGTGCTTGTGGTTGTAACCGCTACTGTGGAAGTAGTTGCCTCCACAGTTGTAGGAGTTACAGTACTGGAGGCATTTGGTTCAGCTATTGTTGGAAAGAAAAAAAATATTTTGTTTCTACAATTTGTTTCCACAAAGTTATCAAGATGTTTGATTCTTGCAAAACATTTTCTGGAGTTTGATCAAATTCATAATATTTCTTTTGTTTCCCAAATGTGAAAATTCTGAAAATATTTAGATTGTGATCAGTACAAACCTGCAACAATACTGCCAGTGATAACATCCAGGAAAACCAGGGAATCAATTAAAGACGTCTTTAATGAGTCTTCTGCACTGGTGATGTTCGGAACTACACTCTCATTCTGGAATATCAAGTTGGATGTGACACCCACTGACCCAGGCCTGAAAAGTAGAGATTCATAAATGGATTGTTTATTCTCAAGCAATAGAGCATGAATACATTGAAAGAGCCAACATAAACTTAAATCTCTTGTGACGGATCACTTACCAAAATCCAATAATTATGCATCTCAGGAAAGTGAAAGGGTACCGCTTCCTGTATCCCCGATTCAGCTAGAAAATATGAGGAAAAAAATTGAATGATTATTGCACAAAGAACATATTGAAACATGAATTATTCAATAATCAATGTCAAATGATTTTCCTATTGAATTGAAATGACAGATTTTAGATGAGCATTACCTCAGCTGTGACATTGGCAGCCAGTTCTTGATATTGCGGCGACTTTGGGTTGTTGTATTCAACTATGAAAGTCCGCACCAAACGGATCCTCAGAAAGAGGTAACCCTCATTTTGTTGAGGGGGGTCTGTTGATGCAACTGTGCTAGGAGCAGCTG
>CM042876.1:7706916-7819416 GCA_023658055.1 Thaleichthys pacificus
ATCTCGGTAATCATTGGGAACATCGAATCAGATAAGCTCCATCGTGTTGTCCCCTAGATTGTTGTTACCAAATAGATGATTATAGTCAAATGATAGTATAAACTAACTACATTCTCATACAATCTACTCACTGACCTTGAATGCAGATACACGGTCCTGCAATCACCACATTCCAAAGTCACGTCCACATATTAGAGATACTAATTGTCTTCTCAATGTTTTTAACAAATGCATCTACTGGCTGTGTCGCGCCCCACTATCCCCCCGCACCGATGCCGTGTGTCTGTACTGACCCTCGGTCTGCCTGGACCCCACTCCCTCAGCAAACATCTTCCCAGAGTTACCGTCTCCATGGAATGATGGAGCTCATCACATCAAACATCATGTGCTTCGACAGCCTGCTAGAATCATGTAATGTAGTAGTGTGTTAGTTATTACGTTTGCCAACAGTGTAAAAAGTGCGATCCTGCGCACACTACAGCGTGTAGTGCGGCGAGGGGAAGGTTCTCAGCTGTCTGTGCATTGGTTACACTGCAATCAGTAAACAGATTGGATCGTTTAATGTTCCAATATTAGCCAACAACCCACCTTACCTAGAAAACAGAAGAACACATCATAATAATCCCCTTCATAATAAATTCCAATGATGCATTTATGGATTTTGTATACCAGTACTATGTTAAAATGTCTCATTTTAATTTAATATATTAAATAATACAGTTTCATTAATTTGGTTAAACATGACACACTTGACTAGATAGAGGTAACGGATGAGCCCAGTCAGACTGTGCTGTGTAGTAGCTGATGCAATGTGCTGCATGCTTGCCTTCCCTAATCAAACTCCATCTCCTAAATTGGTCGCCACCGATGAGGTTTTTTAGGCTGATTTGTGGGAAGGCGGAATATTAGCCTAGCAACCGGAGAAAGGTCGACCTAAGGCCCTTTAGATAACCTCCCGTGAAAGAGCCGCCTATAACTTTGACACACACACACACCACACACACATCATCCTATACGGTAGGCTACCACATACAGGCCCATTAAAAAGAGACATCTAAACAAGGGCCCGAAATTACGCGTTTTTTTTTCCCCCACCTCCGCCCCCAGGAGCCGCAGCCAGGACGCCCCCCGTACATCGATGGGATAATATGGTGGAACACAGCCTCTTCCCTCGGCACCGAGTGCCGACCGTCGTTCGGAAAGGACATTCCCGCTGTGATGTTTGACCGGCTAGCTAACAGAGACAGAAGGGAGGGGGCGGGGGGTGTAGCGGAGCGAAAGGCCGAAAAGAAAGCGATGAATGAGAGACAAGTGAGGGCCGCAGATAGAGGCCACCTCATTTTCAAATTGTTTTACATAAGACATTAGTCGACGTGAGTGCCACGGTCGAACAGTTGCGTACTACTCAAACAAGCGTCAGAGGTCATTAATATCTAGCGCTCTAGAACGTTAAACGGAGGATAGTTTCCTTGATGAATCGTTTTAAGACTGATACAGTAAGTCCCATTAAAGCCACACTTTTTGCATGGAATCATAGGCTAATTTACCACGATGTTCAGCACTCATATTTATTTGCCTTGTGGCCGCCTCCCCCCCCATTTTTGATATGTGGGAGTAGTTTCTGACCTATAGACTATGTTGAACATACGGCAACATGCAAATATGGCCTCAGTCACAGCTTTTCTCAGGCAAATGAAGTTAAAGCACCAGAGCACACAGCACCACAGACACACCCAAACTACGCAAAAACAGAGTGGAGAAAGGCAGAAAATGGAAGGGGAAAGTACAAGCAGCATATTTCCTTGTATTCTTTTACACCACCTCATCGTGTGGACAAAATACAAAAATATATTTTTTTTTTTTTTTTTTAACAAACACACACACACAAACACACAGCACACACAACACACACACACACACACACACACACACACACACACACCACACTAAGATAAAGGAGGGCCTCGCTTCGGTCGGTGAGTTTAGCCATTTAACCAACATTTCTGCACCTACTAGGTTCTATGAATACACTTAACTAATTTATCTATCCCCTTTCCATCTTAGGAATTTTCCACCACATACTACACACACACTCACCACACCACACACTCAGTACAGCCCTAACAAAGCACTCGAACATTTTTATGAAGTTTTCTTTGTGAGAATCTCGAGACCTACACACTATTTAGCCTGGCGTAGCTAGATTAGTGCTTTGTCTTGCTTTACCACTTCGTTCACCATGAATATACATTCGTGAATGCCTAGAGCGATGCCTGGCGACGTGAACATGAGCATGCAGTCTGTTTTTTTTAATATGAATCATTTTCTAATGATACATACACTGAATTGGTCCCCATGGCGCCCATTTCACTATCCGCATATGAGTTCAAATAAGCCCATTCGCGATTCAATTGACACAACACAAAAAATTGTGTGAGATCATTTAAAAGAGACCGCCCCCTCCCCCCCGTCCCCGCCCCTCTATCAGCCATTAACATGAAAATCAATGCCTTGCCATGCAGTTGACCTCTGTGCGAAGATTCTATTTTATTTAGACAAAGCTAAATAGGAAGATTTTTTACTCAAAGCTACTATCTCAGTATGCTAAACAATACTATAGCCATGTGTGACATCTAAACGTTGTCATAGTTTTAAGCCTAGGTCCAATTAACGTCTATCGCTAGTAGGATCAATCAGAGATCCTAGATACTAGGGAGCCATGTATAATCATACCAGGCCAGTTATGAGAAGTGAGCAGAGCGAGGTGGGGAGAGAGAGCCGAGAGCGTATGGTATAGAACTAAATAAGATTCTGAGAGGCTGTTTGCGCCTCTCCTTAAATGCCGTGCCCGTCTTAAAAGCGCAGACATTTGGGGAGCAAAAGGCAGAATTCTACTAAGGCAAGTCATGTGTGTTCTCCTTCATAGTGCAGCCGATGCTGCGCAAAAAAGAGAGAGAGAGAGATCCACAGAGAGAGATCAGGACTGAGAGATGTGGTTGAGGCGATTATATTGAGAACAGCAGCACAGAAGGTGATGCTCTAGTGATTACTGGTGATGGACAGTAAGCCTCCGAAGCTGGCAGCCACGTAGGCTGTCCTGTACGAGAAGCGCAGATGAAGCTCAGACCGATGTGTGCTGTCTGTACAACCTGGATGTGCGACGGGCAGAGTTATGCATCACCTGCTTCCAGTCAGGTAGAGCTCCAGGAAGGGGCAGTAATCCCCCAGGAGTCAGTGGCATGTTTACTAGCAACTTCAAAGGTTTCCGTACAGTGTCTGGGTTGATTCTAAAGCAATAGCCTGTGCAAAATCGACTGAACGCCTAATGCGCCCCCCAACGATAGACACCCTCCATACACTATTTAGCCCCGTGCTCCCTTACTCCCCCCCCCCTCCCCCCTCCTCCAATGCCACCCCCCTCACTCTTCCATCCCCCTCCCTTCCTCCTGCCCCCGCCTCCGCCCTCCTCTCTCTCGCATCCCCCCCCCTCTTCCTCCCTCCCTCCCTCCCTCCCCACCCTCCTCCTCCCCCCTCTTCCCCTTCCTCCCTTTCCCCCATCCCCTCCCTCTCCCTCTCCCTCTTCTCCCTCCCTCACCCCCTCCTGCCCCTCCCCTTCTCCCTCCCCCTCCCTCTCCCCCTCCTTCCTCCCCCTCCCCACCCTCTCTCCCTCCCCTCCCCCCTCCCCCCTCCCCTCCTACCTCCCCCTCCCTCCCCACCCCCCTCCCTCCCTGCCCCCTCCTCCCTCCTCTCCTTCCTCCCCCATCTCTCCTCCACCCCCCCTCCTTCCCTCCCCCTCCCCTCCCCTCCTCCTCCCCTACGCTCCTTTCTCCTCTTATCCCCCCTCCACCTCCTCCCCCCCCCTCCTCTTCCATTCCTCCCCCCCTCCCCTCCCTCCTACTCCCTTCTCTCCCTTCCCCCCCCCTCCTCCCCTCCCCTCCCCCTTCTCCCCCCCCTCCTCCTCCCCTCCATCTCCCCCTCTCTTCCCATCCCCCCCCTCTCCCCCTCCTCGTCCCTACTCTCCCTCCCCCTCCTCCTCCTGCTCCCTTCTCTCCATCCCCCACCCTCCTCCTGCCCCTGTGCTCCCTTCTCTCCCTCCCCCACCCTCCTCCTGCCCCGTGCTCCCTTCTCTCCATCCCCCCACCCTCCTCCCTCCACGTGCTCCCTTCTCTCCCTCCTCCACCCTCTCCTCGTCTCCCTTCTCTCCATCCCCACCCCTCCTCCTGCCCTGTGCTCCCTTCTTCTCCATCCCCCCACCCCTCCTCCTGCCCGGCTCCCTTCTCTCCATCCCCCACCCTCCTCCTCGCCCCTTGCTCCCTTCTCTCCATCCCCACCTTCCTCCCTCCACGTGCTCCCTTCTCTCCCTCCTCACCCTCCTCCTGCTCCCTTCTCTCCATCCCCCCACCCTCCTCCTGCCCCGTGCTCCCCTTCTCTCCCTCCCCCACCCTCCTCCTGCCCCGTGCTCCCTTTTCTCCATCCCCCACCCTCCTCCTGCCCCCCTGCTCCCTTCTCTCCATCCCCCACCCTCCTCCCTCCCCGTGCTCCCTTCTCTCCATCCCCCACCCTCCTCCTGCCCCCTGCTCCCTTCTCTCCATCCCCCACCCTCCTCCTGCCCTGTGCTCCCTTCTCTCCATCCCCACCCTCCTCCCTCCCCGTGCTCCCTTCTCTCCCTCCCTCACCCTCCTCCTGCTCCCTTCTCTCCATCCCCCACCCTCCTCCTGCCCTGTGCTCCCTTCTCTCCATCCCCCACCCTCCTCCTGTCCTCATCCTCTCTCACTCCCTCTTTCCACTACTTGTTTTTCGAACGACAGCAGATCTGCATGAATTTGCAAACGGGATGTAGATCTCTCAGCCCCGTGCCTTCCTTTTTTTTTCTCACCTCTCCCCGCGTTTCTCTCTCAATCCCCTCCTTCTTTTCACTCCTCTCTCGGTTTATCTCTCCTCTCCCCTCCTCTCCCCCATCTCATTCCTCCTTCTCTCAGCTCTATCTCTCCCCATCCCTCCCTCCCCCTCCCTCCCTCTAATCTCTCCGCTCTATGCAGTTATGGATCCGGCTCAGGTTCTGATGGATGAGCCAAGCTCACTACTGAATTATGGGATGGATTATGAAGTAATCAGACCCATTTATCATACCTGCTCTTTATTCATCCCAGTCACTGCTAGTCAGCAATATCGACTCCGCTGAGTGTGTGCTTGCTCGTGATTTGTGTGCGTGTGGGAGAATGAGATCATGTGTGAGTCTGTGTGTGAGAGTCACTGTGTGTCCGTCTCTGAAGTGGGTTTTGAGGTTAGAATGTTCTGCACAGAGCAAAAATGTCGCCATAAACTATGCATTACCTGATGGCAGATCTGACCAGAGGGTCCTGAGGTAAGGGTTGGAAGGTCAGAGCACCTGTTGTTTTGAGTGGGTTATCTGTGTCAAATATTGAATCTCCCTCTGTCAGTCCCCCCACCACCCAGTCTCCCTCCCTTCGTCCTATTCCCCTGTCTCCTCCCTTCCTCTCTCTGAAGTTCGGGAGCCCTCCGCTGTGTTAATCCTCCATCTTGGCTCCGTGTGTCGTGTCCCCCCCCCCCCCCCCCCCCCCCCCCCCTTCGTCGTCATCCAGTCACACAATTTCCCCCCTCCAGGGTGGGCAACTGTAGCTCTACACAGGCCGCATTGGAGCCACTTCAATGACATAGCCTGCATTCTCCAGTACGCACCCCCCTCTCCACAGACTGGTCTGCTGGCACCCTTGTCAATTTCTATACCCCCACCCCCCTCCCTCTACCCAATGCACCAGCTCTCTCACTTGTCTTATTCTCATTCGGCCCCTCTCTCGCTCTCTCGCCAGGCTAGCTCTGATGGTATTTATTTTTCTCTCCTTCGCTCTCTCTTCACATCTTTCACGACCCATCATCCCTCCACCTCTCTCCAGTCCGTTCCGTCTCCCTCCCTCCCTCCCCTCTCCTCCAGCCTCCTCCGTCCTCTCTCGCTCTCCCCTCCAGCGCCCCAATGTTTGAGGTGGAGAGGGTTACGCAAGCCCCTCTCTCATGATAATCGGGCAGAAAGAGACTGGGAATGGGGTGGAGGGTCGGGGGGGGGGGGGGGGGTTGCAGGGGCGAGGGGGGGGGCAGGGGGGTTGAACTCAGTTGACCAATCACAGCCCAAGCCTTTCTCACAGTATAACCACAGTGAGATGTCCTGACTCTTGGTCCAATAAAAGTCGTACAGCGCAGGAGGTAGATGGTTAGTGGGTGTTAATCACCTACTTCTTAACTTAGTTGATTACATACTGACTTCACATGATGGTGTCACTAAGAGGAGACGAGGAGAGGGAGAGGGAGCAAGACAGAAAGATAAGGAGAGAGAGACATGGAACAAGGGAAAGTGTGACTACTAGTGCAGTTGCCGGGGGACTAGGTTTGTAATGACGTAATAGTGATGTGTTTGTCTATGTATGTACTAGTTTGAGTATTTGGATTGATGTGTGTGTGTGCCGCCAGTCTCTAATGACGGGGTTTATACCGACTTGTCATTAAGCAATTACAGCGTCCTCTCATCTCTACGGTAACACCGTGCACCATGCCCCCCTGTAATTGGACGGTTGCTCCAAAGAACTCTGACCTATCGGCAAGCGTCAGAATGGGATATACCACACACACACAAGATGCCAGGAAGATTCTGTCATGCTAGAGAAAACAGATGGTACGGTATCTGATGAGCAAGACTATATAAACTATGCAAGACAAGTCAGAACCCTGTCTACATTTAAAAAAAAACGTTCTCTTCCTCCCTCTCTACAGCTTTCTCTTTTTCACTTTTCACACTCCCTCATTCACACTTTATCACACTTACACCATAGCTGGCTGGTCCTCTCTTCCTCTCTCTCTCTCTTGTTCTGTCTTGTTCTTTCTCTCCCTTTAGTTCTCTCTCTCTCTCTTTCTCTCTCTCTCTCTCTCTCTCTCTCTCTCTCTCTCTCTCTCTAAAAGGATATAAATGGGCCAAGTCTAAGGAGTGTTTTTGTGGTTTGGGTGTTTTTCCTGACCAGAGGCCATTTGTATCTCCCTCCCTCCCTCCCTCCCTCTCCCTCTCTGCTCTTTCGACAAACTTCCTCAAACTGCATTTTCCCTTCACCGCCTTCTGAGATATGTCACATGCTCCAAGCCGTCTCTCAGCCACCCCTCCCTTATCATGTGTGTGTATTTCCACTTGCTCTGATTGTGCAACCGAACTTGGCCTCAGATGTTCTAGCAGTGCTGCTGAGACATAATAGCATCATTCACACTGATTCAATTCGAACTCTCTAGCATGGAAGAGAGACAAACCGAGGGATGAATGAAAGGATGGAGGGAGGGGTAGATTGAGGGACGGGCTGAATGAGAGAGCCTTTTCGACTATTAGAAAGATATGTCGAAAAAGGAAGAGGGGGCATGAGGGAACGAGAGGAGGTACAAAAAAAAAAGGAGTTGAGAGGAGGAGAGAGCGCAGTGACCTGGAGGTCTCTCTCCTTCCGCTCCTCTTCAGGGGTCAAAGGTCATCTGTCTGTGCCAGATGGGTGGAGGATGGTGTGATCGCCACTGACCACAAACACCCTATCACTCGCTCATTCCCTCTCTTTTCCCAGGTCTTCTTTTCTTCCTCTCTTACCTTCTCCTTGTCCGGTTTCACCCGGACACTGGCAGCCACTCTCTCACTCTTCTTTCAGACCGTCCTCCTATTACCCCCCCCCCCCCCCCCTCCGATCCCTCCATCCATCCCATAGATGGTTTTTATTAGTCGTGCCTGCATAATGGCTTGTTGACTTGGAAGTCGGCAGGTCAGTGGGGAAAGTAATGGAGCAGACCCCCTCGACACCTGGAGGCTCAGTGACCTCTCACACGCAATCGTGCACGCTCACGCACACGCACACACACACACCCCCTCACATGAAGGAGGATGAGATTGGGAGAGAAAGTGGCCTGAGGTTATGATGTCAGCCTGTTTTACAGCTCTCATAATTACAGACAGCTCTCTGGGTGGGTGACTGTGTGTGTGTGTGTGCTTGTACGCCCTCAGGGGTTGCCTTAGCGACTTGCTAAGGATTGCTTGGCTTATGAAACCGAAAGTCTCGTTTCACAAACTATGACATCAATTGAGTGACATTAATCCAGTTACAGATGGAATTAGCTAGAGAAGCAGGAGAGCCAGGTTATGGGTCTCCGTTAGTGCATCAGAGGATTATGTGCTGTGGGTTCTTTGTATTTATGTGTGTGTCGTGTGCGTTTCCATGTTAACTGTAAAATGTGTGAGGTCAATGGAACGTGTGTGTGTGTGTGTGGGGGGGGGGGGTTGTTACTATTAGCCTTGCAGCAGATTCAAGAATTCCTCTGTCCTTCCACACCTGGAGGAGAAGGGGGAGGGGGGGGGGCGGAGGGGGGAGACAGGAGAGGAGGAGGGAGGAGGCAGGAAAGGGTTATCACCCGCAAGACATTACCTCCTGACAACCTGCCTGTCGAGACAAAACCCAGAGGTAATAGGAGTGTGTGTGCGAGCGGGTGTGTGCTGCTGCTGAGATGGTGGCTTGTGGGGGTTCATAAGTTCAGTGTTGCAGGCATGACGTTGAGCCTCATTACAGCTGTGGCTTCCCCTATTTCACCATTACCATCTTGGTGTGTGTGTGTGTGAGCATGTGTGAACCCTGCTTGCTCGATAGCCTGAATATGCATTTCTGGAATGACTTTAGCTCTGTTCTCTGCGTCATTTCACAGCAAGTACCTCTGAAACAGGCTACCAGGCAGTTGATAGGGTCTACTGCCTTTTATGAATCCCAGCCTACACTTCCCTCCCTCTCTCCCTCTCTCCCTCTCTCCCTCTCTCCCTCTCTCCCTCTCTCCCTCCCTCCCTCCCTCCCTCCCTCCCTCCCTCCCCTCCCTCCCTCCCTCCCTCCCTCCCTCCCTCCCTCCCTCCCTCCCTCCCTCCCTCCCTGTAGATGTACCCATCTCCCCTCATCTGGTCTCACCCACTTCTTTTCCCCGCTTTCTCTCTTTTTCTTCCTACGCTCACTTTCAATCACCCCCTCACCTCCGCGCTCATCGTCTCCCCCTGTCCTCCCCCCCGGCCTGTCTCACACCCCAATCTTCAACCTCTCTCTCTTTCTAGTTCTTTAATTGATGAGGCAGAAAGCGAGATGGATGGAGAGAGAGGGAGAGAGAGAGAGGGAAGGAGAGGATTACTGATGGGGTGACGAGGATGGCTGTTGCTACTCAGGCAGAATGAATGTGTCCAAATGAGTGTGTGTTGGTGTGTGTTTGTTCAATTCCCGCGAACGGACGCCGTTGCCATGGCAGCAATTAAGCGCCGCATGGTTTTGAGGGCAAGGTTAATTAGCATGAGGAGATGAAAGCAGATGAGGACAGAAGGATCTGCCGTTTGATCAGCGTTTGTCCTCCCCAACTGTTTGTGTCTGGGCTCTCTCTCTCTCTCTCTTTGTCATTATGTCTCTCTCTTTATTCCTCTCTTCCTCCCTCAAACCCTTTTGTTTCATGAACTGAAACTTGAATTTTCATACTTGTCTCTCCATTTCCCTCCCTCCCTCCCTCCCTCCCTCCCTCCCTCCCTCCCTCCCTCCCTCTCTTTCTATCTCTCTCTGAGCTTTAATGTCTCAATAACCTCTCTAGAAGCTGTCAACACTATTATTTGCAGCCTCAAGGTTACACATCCCACTGTGTGTGTGTGTGTGTTTGCAGAGTGTGTGTTTGTGTGTGAGAGCACATCCATTGATATGAGCTAATGAAGTAAGGAAAGGTCACATTAAAAGCTGAGAGAAAAATGACGCCTTCAAGCCCAACAATTAGACCCGGAAACTTCCGGAAATGACGGCTATGCTCAGTGGGGACTGCAGTGGCAGATGTTGAGTGTGTGTGAGAGAGAGAAAAAAAAGAGAGAGAGGGTATGCATGTGTGTGTGTGTGTGCTAACAGTAGCAGGTGCTAAGTTTATTTCACCCCTCTGGCCAAACGAGTGGTGACAGGGGATTTGTGAGCAATCCAAACCTCAGCTGCTCCCTGGCTGCACATTGTGTGTGTGTGTGTGTGTGTGTGTGTGTGTGCGTGCGTGTGAGTGTGAGTGTGTTTGTGCAGGAGAGTTAAAATAAGTCTTCCAACTTCCTTGCCTCTCCAAATAATAACAACAAAGGACAATCTAGAAGGATCTACACTGTTGATTCGAGTCTGAAACGTGTTCAAGGCGCCAGTTAACACAAGCAAGTCCATATACACAGCAATTCTCTTTGTGTGGAGGCTTATTGATGTAATAACACTGGAACATTTGGCTTTCCAGACATCAGAGATGCATAGGAAATTAGAGAGAGGGGGGAGAGAGGAAGAGAGAAAGAGAGAGGGAGAGAGATGGGGGGGTATGGAAGAACAGAGAAAGAGACAGGGAAAAGGAAAGGAGGGTGGACATAGAGGGAGGGAGAGAGCGTGATGGAGGTGGAGAGAGAGGAGGATGGAGGTAGAAAGAGGGAGGGAGAGGGAGGGAGAGCAAGCAAGGGAGAGAGAAAGAGAGAGAGAGATGGAGAGAGGGAGCATTATCGAATTCTCTCTTTCTGAGGTCAGTGGCACGGAGGCTTTTAGAGGCTGCTGGTTCCACTCTGCTGCAACACCCTGCCTAATTGGTTAACAACATCTGATGTCATCACACACTTCCTCTCTCTCTCGCCCTTCTTTCTTTCCCTTTGTCTATTTGCTCTGTCCTTTTTTCTGCTCCTTCCCCCTCTTTCTGCCAGTGATGATTGAAGTAGTGTGATTGGAAAGTGGAGTATTGCGTGTGTGTGTGTGTGTGTGTGTGCGAGCGCGCGCACGCTCATGCTTGTGCATGTGCTCTCTAGTAGCCCTGCTTGTATTTTTAACACTGGAGGTTCATCAAACACAAATCATTCCAAGGACAGAAACACAACACCGTATTCCACAATGGTTATTGTTGACAACCCTCTCCCTCTCAGACGCGCACACTCGCACCAACTCACACTCTACTGTCCAGTAGCTTCTGTGCTGAGGAGTTTCCCTCTCCCTCTCTGCCTCGTTACACAAGAAGCCTTACTTATAAATACAGCCTCAGTGTCAGACCTCCTGCCTGTCTGCCGTCTCACATAACAGGCAGACTCACCCTGAGAGAGAGAGACAGAGAGAGAGACAGAGAGAGAGAGGGAGGGAGAGGGAGGAAGAGAGAGGGGAGAGATGGATATGGAACCTTTATAGAGATCCTTCTTGTGGGGCAGGGTTGGGGGTGACGGGGTTGAGAGCACGACCCTTGTCTGTGTTGTTTAGCTGGGTTGCCGGGGGGGGGGGGGGGGGTTGCGCTTGTGGTGACCCCATCTGGTTATGTTCATGCAACCCCTCCAATCTCTGTCTCTCTGCCTCTTTCTCCCTTTCTGTCACTCATTCACACACACAGACACACACTAATACACACACACACACACGCAGATTTATGAACCACGTACAGGAACATGTTTATGTTTGCAAGGCATGCATATGCAAATGTATTCTATGAAAGAACACACACACACACGACACAGAATACAGTAATGGGTTTAACAGAGTAGAGAATCATTCTGTCACAACCCTATCATGATACTAAACTAATCCCTGCTTAATCCCATTCTAAACCCACAAACCTATAATTGGGATTAAACTCATGTCTGGCTCCAACGTGGAATGAGCTGTGTGTGTGTGTGTGTGTGTGTGTGGATGGTAAGGCGTTGTAGCATTCCCAAGAATGTTGGCTGTCGTGAAGCTCCCAGGTTTTTCCGTTGATCTTTGGTTTCTTCTCTGCATGTGTGTGGGTGTGTGTGTGTGTGTGTGTCTGAAAGATCAATTTTGCCTCCCTCCAAGTAGTCAGACTCTCTATTCATGAAACTAAGGTGACATTTTTATAGGAAATAGTAGCAGGCACACACACACACACACACACACACACACACTGTGGCAGTACAACAGATGGTCGCTGTGTGAGTGTGTTTGAGCTCAGATGATCATTCATATGCACAGAGCAAATTAACATACTAACAAGATGCTCCCTGAGTGTGAGTGTGTCTGTGTGTGTGTGTGTAAATAGCGTAAGCTCCACTGACCATGACTCTGGCGTGAAGAGACATCCCACTGTCAGTGTAAAGCAAGAGAAGTCTTCACAACACTCTGACCCAGGGGCCTCGAGACTGAAAGAGGGAGGTGAGGAGAGGGGGAGGATGGGAGGGAGGGAGGGAGGGGAGGGAGGGAGGGAGGGGAGGGAGGTGAAAATGGGAGCAGGGTGAAGGATAAGTAGAGAAAAGAGGAGAGGGGATGAGTGAAGAGGAGAAAAAGAAGCCAAGAGAACGAGAAGGAGAGAAGGGGTAACCTGTGCCACTCTTAGGAACATTAAAAGGCTGTTCTCAGTGCCAAGGGCTGAGATGAGAGAGAAGAGAGTGGTGTGTGTGTGTGTGTGTCTCTCTGGCCTCAAGCTTCGTGTGTTTAAAGGGTAGAGAGGCTTTGTTCTTGAGCACCACGCAGACACACACACATGCACACACACGCACACACATGCACACATACACACACACACACACACAGACAGATTGCTCCCTTTATCTAGATCCCTGTAAATTCTAGCTGTACCATTTTGCTCGTGCGTGTGTGTGTGTGTTTCTGTGTCTGGTGTTTGATTGTGACGGCTTCTTTTAAGGGTCTTACAGGTCATTGGCTAACAGTCGCCCAGGGAGACGACTCGGGCGCTTGTGATTGGTAGTTGATCCTAACGTTGTCTGACAGCCCTGTTAGTGCAACCTGATTGGTCGATTAGAGATGTCAGTTGCTCTTCAATTACTGCTGAGAGAAAAGGAAAGAAAAAAACACTGACATGCAAATCTCATTGAACGGCATTGAATCATTTTGTTGAATATATTTAATTTGCTGCTCAAAGTGATTTAGAGAAAAGCAAATGGAATTGATTTCAAAAGAATTGAATGGAGAGACGGTAGCGTGGGGGTACGTGTGTGTGTGTGTGTCGGGGGGGGGGGGTAGATTCTGTCTCTTGAATAATTAATTGGTTCCAGGAAATGCATTCAATATCGAAATGCCACCTGCTATCGAACCGTGGAACCCAACTGCGTGTGTGTCCGTCTGAATGTGCATGATGGATTCTCTCTGCTGCACATGTGTGAATT
The DNA here is from genome assembly GCA_023658055.1 of Thaleichthys pacificus. Lineage (NCBI taxonomy): Eukaryota > Metazoa > Chordata > Actinopteri > Osmeriformes > Osmeridae > Thaleichthys > Thaleichthys pacificus. Next base: position 7,720,076 of record CM042876.1, read on the forward strand.
TGTGGTTGCGATGTGTGCATACACCACCCGTCCGTGCAAAATGCGTGTTTGTCTTTTTTATGTTAAAGTGTGTGTGTGTGTGTGTACCAAGTTCCTCCATTCATCGGTTGTATTTGTGCAGCGCCACTGTTTGCAAATGGATTTGTCACAGAAAGTCTCAATAAAAGTCTGGCCCTGAAAAGGAAGCCACGCTTTGGGCAGCACCACGTTTACTGTATGTGTGTGGGTGTGTGTGCATAGCAAAGTCATCAAAAGATCAAAAGATTTTCTAAAGATCTTGCTCTGTCTGTATTTTTTCCTTCTTCCCCCCATCTTTCTTTTCCCCTCTTAGTCTCTCTGCCTGACCTCCCTCCATATTGTAATCTTACTCCATCTCTGGCAGTGTCTGCGTCTGGCAGTCAGAATGCTAATAAAGTTGTGTTGTTTGAAGGCGAGCCACAGGCGGCTTAGTGAAGCCTACGGGCTTTGCGAGGGCACGGGCTGCGACACTTCCTATGGGTCTAGTTAATAAAGTTGTGATGTTTTGAATGCCTGCTAGGCGGTGCCCGCTGTTTGACAAATCCGATGTGCTGTGCCTGACTTAATAAAGTTGTGTGTTGCTGATAAACATGAACATGAACTATTCTACATTGCATCCACTGAAGTGCAATACAGAAAAAAAGAGATAGAGAGTTAGGGGAAGAGACATGTAGATAGATAATGATATAGCTAGAGATGTGGACAGGCAGGGAAACGGACAGACAGACAGGCAGACAGAGAGGAAGACAGACAGACAGACAGACAGAGAGGCAGACAGACAGGCAGACAGACAGGCAGACATATATGCATCTCTTGTGTCAGGTTGAGCCGTGGCAGGAGGTTCACAGATAGTCAGCTAGTCTAGGCCCCGGAGAGAGAGGATAGCCAACCATGTCACACGCTGCTTTTTATAGAGCTACAGGGAAACAGATCTGTGTTTAAATAGGTACTCTCCACGAGGTAGGGGGCCCTGCTTGCCTTCCTTCCTGTGTGTGTGTGTGTGTGTGTGTGTGTGAGCATACGCGCGTGTGTGTGTGGTGATAAACGCATTAAAGTTGAACTGTTTTGAAGAAAACAACAGAGAGAACTGTGTGGCCCTGTGTGTGTCTCTGGGAGCATGCAGATTTGCGTGTGTTAGTGTGTGTGTGTGTGTGCACATGCCACTTGTGCCTGTGCGCGCGCACGTTGTTTTAGCATGGTGCGTGTGTGAGTCTCAGGGCGTGTGTGTGTTCCCAGCGTGAGTGTGCGAATGCGGGTGAAAGAGTCTCAGTGGGGAGTTAAGCATGTTGAGCTGATGAATACAGAGATATGACAGTGATACATGGAGATGTTTACTGTAAACAGAGATGGAGGGAGCAGGAGAAAGAACGAGGGAGAGAAAGAGGGAAAGTGTATGAGGGTGGGGGGAACAAAAAATGAAGACCTTGTGCCAAATAGTTTTGAGTTGTTATTGTTGTGGGTTTCTTGGCACAAAAAAAAAAGAAAGGGATTGAGAATGAGAAGCAAGAGATCATGCCAACCACAACTGAAATGGCAAGATAATGAGAAAGTGACACGTCTTCTCTCTCTCTCTCTCTCTCTCTCTCTCTCTCTCTCTCTCTCTCTCTCTCTCTCTCTCTCTCTCTCTCTCTCGTCTCTCTGTCTCTCTCTCTCTCTTGGTCTCCCTCTCTCTCGTTCTATCACTCCGTCACGAGGATGTATCTGTCAAGTGGAGGGTATGACATCATGGTTGGAAGGGTGTTATTGCTAACTGAAAGGAGAATGCTCCACCGACACGCTTGGCTCACGTTCAGCGCATGTTCAAACAAAGGGCGTGCGCGTGCACACACAGCGCGCGCACGCGCACCAAAGTACCGTGTCCGCTCAGCCGATCCCATCAGTGGAGACAATACAGGCAGTGTTTGCACTAGACGCACACACACACACACGTAGGACAACAAACACGCACGGAGAGGGAGAGACCGTGGAAGAACACCCCAGCATCTCTGAAGCTGTCTCCAAGCCCTTGAGAATGTCTCCCCTAGTTGGATTCTCTCTGCAGGCTGGGCTTCATGTGGCTTCACTTTTCATCACAAAATCTGATTACTTTTGCAACCTTTGATTTGTTTAATCATAGTTTCTTTCCAGCTCGGGTTGTAATTTTAATTGGCGAGAGATTTGGTTTTGTGTGTGCGTGTGTGTGTGTGTATTCACCTCCATGTGTGAGTGCACCTCAGTGTGTGTGTGTGTGAGTTGATGGATGAACTTGCAGCCTGTTAAGCAGGGGACATTCCTTCCTGTGTTCCCCCACTGCACCATGGTAACCAGACAGGAGGGCTATGGTGGCCCACAGCAGCCAAATGAGGCGGCAGTGATGTCCCGCTTAACCTCGTATTGAAAAATGACTTCACTCTCTCATCAATGGAGCTGTTCTGAACGCCCCGCCACGCTTACACACACACACACACACGCACACACACACAAACATTGTGTACTCTTAAGTTTTTTTTAATTGACATTCAGTGGGTATTTTCCCAACAGTTGGGTTGGCATAGTTAACTATTATGTGGTTCAGACAAGCAGACATCACACAATAAACACACTCATACAAACACACACACGGCATTCTTTGGAGTGCAGAACGTATATTATGCATTTTGTAAAATGAAGATCATGTTTTGCTCCAACATGATCTCAAAACCATATTTAGCTACCTAGCTACCTAGCTACCTGCAGTGTGTGTATAGTGGATGGGTAGATGTAGTGCAGTGTGTGTATAGTGGATGGGTAGATGTAGTGCAGTGTGTATAGTGGATACTGTCTCTCGCGGCGAGGGCCACACGCTGTCTCTCGTGGCGAGGGCCACACGCTGTCTCTCGCGGCGAGGGCCACACGCTGTCTCTCGCGGCGAGGGCCACACGCTGTCTCTCGCGGCGAGGGCCACACGCTGTCTCTCGCGGCGAGGGCCACACGCTGTCTCTCGCGGCGAGGGCCACACGCTGTCTCTCGCGGCGAGGGCCACACGCTGTCTCTCGCGGCGAGGGCCACACGCTGTCTCTCGCGGCGAGGGCCACACGCTGTCTCTCGCGGCGAGGGCCACACGCTGTCTCTCGCGGCGAGGGCCACACGCTGTCTCTCGTGGCGAGGGCCACACGGAGCTCTTGCTGGGTTGGGGTTAGCTTTGGAATTGAAATAGAACTGCATGGAAGTACACACACACACACACACACATTAACTCAATATGTCTGTGTTTACTCACTTTCAGTTTCCATGTCTCCACTTTATATTTGTACTAGGGTTGGTGTGTAGCTAGAGTTTTCTAGTGTAGTACTGTGTGTGTGTGTGTGTGTGCCTTTTCTTTGCGGATGCTCTTTTGTCATAGCCCAAGGCTATTTGCTCACTTAGTGATTCTATTGTGCGTCTTTACTCCATGACAGTGTTTGTGTGTATGCGTGTGTGTGTTTCTGTGTGTGTGGGTGTGTGTTTGTGTAGTTCTACAGTATAAGACTCAAGCCCTTAGGGCAGCTAAGAGCTTCTACAGAAAGAGCAACAGAGACTGCAGACTGAATGGCAGCGATGCATGACAGACACACACACACACATACCTACATACACACAGTTTCGGTGACCTAGAGGAGGTTTGAATGATGGCAGTAAGGATTCCAATGGAAACAAGGATGTCTGCACTCAGGCTTTCTCTACACACTCACACAGTGAGTGTGTGTGCGCTTAGGAGCATGTATATGTGTGTTTGCACTTGTAATTTTTGATCCTTCTGAAATGCTGCCCATTCTCTATGTTTACCCGGTGTTTGTATTTACCTGCCCTGTGCTGTCTGTTTCTTCTATTTACTTTCTTCTAGGCATTCTAGTGTGTATGTGTGTGTGTGTATGTGTATGTGTGTGTGTGTGTTTGTGACGCGCCCCAGGGCACTCTTCATGATGTCTCTCTTGTGTGGAGTAGAATTGAAAGCACTTTTGAGATGATAACCTAGAGTTATGAATAACAGCAGTCCTCAGAGAGGTAGGAGAGAAACACGGGGGGGGGGGGGGGGAGGGAAAGAAAGGGGAGGAGTGCTTAATGGAAAGAAAAAAACAAATCTGTTTAAAAATGTCTCTGTTCAACTACATTTAAACTACATAGGGAGGAGTAAAAAGTGAATAGGAACGAGTATGGCAGTGATGGAGAGAGAGAGTGAGAGAGACAGACAGAGACAGACAGAGACAGACAGAGACAGACAGAGACAGACAGGGGACAGACAGAGACAGACAGAGACAGACAGAGACAGACAGAGACAGACAGAGACAGACAGAGACAGACAGAGACAGACAGAGACAGACAGACAGACAGACAGAGAGCAAGTGAGAGAAAGAAAGATTGTTGCAAAAGAGGAAGACAGAGTGAGTGAAAGACCAAGAGGGAGAGGGAGGGAGGGAGGGAGGGTGGAGGGAAGGAGGGAGGGGAGGGAGGGAGGAGGGAGGGAGGGAGGGAGGGGGGGAGGGTCTTGGTAACCTGCATGGTGAGAAAGACTCAGCAGGATCCCTGATCTCCGAGGGCTATCTGGAGTACTGCCTGTCAGGATGTGGAGGGCTTCCTTTCTAGTCAGGCATTATGCCCCACCGTCTCTGAGACCTTATAAAGACCCTCTAGGACCCCTGCTGAAAAAGACCCGGTTGTTCTTCTCCGACCTCCAGCCTTGGAGCATGTCCTAACCTGCCTGTCAACAGCATAACAGGAAACAGGATCATAGGAACAGTTTCAATGACTGCAAGGTTACGCAACATCCACTCAACACTGAAGTCCCTGTACATATATTCTTTTAATTACATTTGATTTTATTGTGTTCTCCAAGTTTTGCAAGCATGTGTGTGTGTGTGTGTGTGTTGGGTGGATGGGTTTGAGTGCTGTATGCCTGTGTGTATGCGTGTGTGTTTATGCTGGCATGTGTGTGTATGCTGGCGAATGTGGGGTTGTAAATGATGGTGGGAAACCATTGTCTGGAGCGTGAAATAGTCTGAAACTATTCGAGAGAAACCACCATGGCACTTAGTGCTGAACCGTGTGTGTGTGGTGGAGGAGTTTTATTGCTCTGCCCTAATATGTGGGAAAGAAGGTTGGAGAAGGGAGCAGAAAAAGTTGTAGAGAGAGATAGTTTGATAGATAGATCAAGAAAGAGAGACCAAGAGATTGAGAGACCAAGAGATTGAGAGACCAAGAGATTGAGAGAGAGAGAGAGAGAGAGAGAGAGAGAGAGAGAGAGAGAGAGAGAGAGAGAGAGAGAGAGAGAGAGATACTGAGATAGAGAGACAGAGGGGGAGAGGGAGAGAGGGGGAAAGAGAAAGTGGATGGAAAATGTAAGGGGCAAATGTGCATGTGTGGTGTGGTACAGTACGCAGGTGTGTGTGTGTGTGTAACGTCTGTGTGTCTGTCTTCACTGGGCTTTGGGTAGCAGCCTTATTACAGTCTCATTACATCAGTCCCCTTCTTCCATTACACACACACACACACACACACACACACACACACACACACACACAACACTCACAGACACAACGTCAATCAACCCACTAACAGGTCAGGGCTAGAATTTGGTATTCTGGAAACGTTAATCAGTGTGTGTGAGTGTGTGTGTACGTGTGTGTGTGTATGTCACAGCTGTTCAGTGCATTACCATCTAATTTGACACCCTTGAAACACACACACACGCAGAAACACACACACACTTCTCTCCTTTGATCATGCTGACCCTAGTCGTTTCTCGCATGGATGACTGATTAAGATGGGAAACAAGATGTGCAGATGGCTTAACTAACACACACACCAACACATATCGACACACACACACACATGCACACACACACAGCTAATCTAATTTAGACAACTGGGGCCAACTTTAAAGGGGATATATGAAACTATGAGTGGGTTAGCAGTTAGCTTCTCCTATTGAAGTCAATGGAGTTATAGCGTTATCTTAGCGCCCAGGGCATTGTCAGACTTGTTGTCTAGGGGTATCTGCTGACACTTTCAGCTTTCACAGTCAACTTTTGTAACTGTGTCTCCCTGCTTTGAGAAGGAATGTACACACAACATTAATTCTCTCCTTTTACCATCAGAACATTTGAGGTTGTCCTTTTGCTGTCTGTATGAGTGTACATTACGATGACAAGAAAACCGTTCACTTAAACATGCCAAAGTGATTAACCACTGAAACAGGCCATGTTCTCTTAAGTGTGTTTGTGTGTGTGTTTAGCTCTGTGACATATGTGGGAGAAAACTGACCTCCCAGTGTCCTCCTCTCTCTCTCTCTCTCTCTCTCTCTCTCTCTCTCTCTCTCTCTCTCTCTCTCTCTCCTCTCTCTCTCTCTCTCTCTCTCTCTCTCTCTCTCTCTCTTTCTTCCACTCCCCCCTCCATCTTCCCTGGTCAAATATTCTGTGTGAATCCTGAGACAGGCCAGTGAGATAAGTCGTTCGGAGACGCGGTGTCTTAAATGTCACATTTAAGCGCCATTGAGCTTGGTGTGTGTGTGCGTGTGCACTGTGGACTGGTGCGTGTGCGTTTGTGTGTGAGAGAGAATGAGTGTGTATGCTGTATCAGTGCGTGTGAATGTGTGTGTGTGTGTGCTCAAATGGGACAGATGGCGGGGGACAGCTGGGCCGGAGTGACAAGTGTGTGTGACCCGAGTCTTGGCTGTGGTGAAAGAGAGAAAGAAACATTGACGGAGTGAAACTATTTGAGGGGGAATATTTCAGTGGGCCTGTGATTGCCAGGGGCTGGCAAACAGTGAGTGGGGTGGCTGGAGACATCTTGAACTGATTTGGGGAGGGAGGGAGAGAAAGGGAGGGAGGGAGGCGGGGAGAGAGGGAGAGAACGTGGAAGGGAGGAATTTACTTTATTGTTCATATGACTTTTCTTTTCTTTTTTTAAGTTTAGTTTCCATTTCAAACTCATTTGCCATTTTGGCTTCCTTTCTTCATTCCTTCCTTCCTCCTTATGCATTTCCTCTTACTGTACCCCTTCCCCCTCTCTCTCTCTCTCTCTCTCTCTCTCTCTCTCTCTCTCTCTCTCTCTCTCCCTCTCTCTCTCTCTGTTCTTTAAGTGAGCTCTGCAGGTGTGAGTTCTGGATAAACTTGTCTGACCTTTGACTTGGCTCAGACACAGCTAGTTGAGTGACGAATCCTTCATTTCCCCAAACAGGGCACGAGTGGACGATTGACGAAAGGCTCATTCTCACACTGAGCTCAAGTGTGAAGCTTTGGGGACATGCAGACATTCAGACAGTCAGACATTCACACAATCAACACACAAACACACACAAACACACACACTCACACACACTGACTAATAGGGCCTGCGGGGAGAAAGCTGATCTTTGCCTGCCATTGGACCGATGAGAGGCAGCCTCCTAGTAGCCCTCTGCAGTGTGTGTGTGGTGTGTGTGTGTGTGTGGTGTGTGTGTGCATTGTACTGCGACCTATAAGGGGGAGCCAAAACAGGTGATGTGTTGGTGGGGGTGGGGGGTGGGGGGGGTTGGGGGGGTGGGGGGGGGTGGGGTAGAGTATGTTTACAGGTGGGTGAGAGACCGAGAGGGAGATGGTGTGTGTGTGTGTGTGGAGGTGTGTGTGGGTGTGTGTGTCCGCAGCTTAAGCAGCACGTCACTCAGAGCTGCTGGGTAAACACAGGGTGGGAAAGGGAACACCACACACACTCTCAGAGCAAGGTGTGTGTGTGCGCATGCTTTGTCAACTGTGAAGAATGACACTTAGGTGAATAAGTTAACCCCTGTCTTGCTACTGTGCCAGAGCCATCGCTGTCACCGATATCTACCACCTACGTTGGAACATCAATCAAATCACATTGGATTCGTGTTGCCCTTTTTACAAGCAATGTCACGGATGTCGACAAATGGGCACTCATAACCGAATGTAAACGTGATCCGTTTTCCTTGGCTACTTCATGTTGGGGCGGCGCTTAAACCGTATTTTGTTTACCGAGTGCTTAGGTAAATTAGGATTATGTTCATCAAAGTGAGCAATGTTAAACTGTCTGCTCGTGCCAACAAACAGCATTGGGTCTGACAGCTTGAATACATCGGATGAATGGAATTGACTGGATGAAATCCATATGATGTTGATTAAGCAAGGGCTCTCCCTCCCTTTCATTCAGCGTCCTCTCCCATTGCCTTATGTGTTGGAGGGAGGGGGTGTGGTGCTTTGTTGGCCTAACTCACAGGGCGTTCAATTTTTGTTGTTTGCCAGCTTTCAGGTCCGGCTCTTTTCATCTCAAATGTCACCGCTGATGAAGGGAACGTGACAAAGGAGGGTCGAATCAATGAGCGGATGGGGAGATGGATGGATTCCTTCAGGAAAGATGGATAGGGTGAAGGGCAATAGATGTTCTTGGCTCTTGTCGTTTTGAACAAGTAATGACAGTGGAGGACCAGAGGAAAACGAAGAGGTTATTTTGGAAGATGGGGTCATGTCGTTCAGGGCACGTCGGGTCAGACGAGGGGGAGACGAGACGCACTCACCGCATTCTATTTATCCTGTGGAAGAAGCCAACAGGAAATGGCATATGCTGTCACTGAGCAGTGGTGACTGTGGTCTAGGGTCTAGACCCACAAGTGTGGGTGTGTGCGTGCTTGTGTGTGTGCGTACGTGCGTGCGTGTGTGTTCCCTCCTACTCGTGGGTCTGTGTATGCTTGACCATTTTGAGCTCTGAACAGAAACTTTTGTCAATTAGATATCTGCTGACCTAAACATAAACACACACTCACGCACACACGCATGCACGCACACACACACACACACACACACACACACACACACACACACACACACACACACACACACACACACACACACACCCAGGGCTTATCTATCAGATGGTGTGTGTAGGTGTTTGAGGCGCTGGATATTGACTTGTAGAGACAGAGACAACGGCGAGCCCAGAGAACACGCTGCTATCGGAATACGATTAATACTGTCTGTTTGATGGATTAGACTCATTAGAGGAGAGGGGGAGGAAGGGACGGGGGGAAAGAGGGGGCGAGAGAGAGAGAGGAAAAGAAATAGAGAAGAGAGAGGAAGAGAAAGACAGGAAGAGAGAGAGAGAGACAAAGATAAAACAAATGATAGGGAGAAATCCAGGTTCAGACTTGGTGTCCCTCCCTCCCTCCCTCCCTCCCTCCCTCCCTCCCTCCCTCCCTCCCTCCCTCCCTCCCTCCCTCCCTCCCTCCCTCCCTCCCTCCCTCCCTCCCTCCCTCCCTCCCTCCCTCCCTCCCTGAGTCTCTGTCTTCTCTCCCTGAGTATAGAGCAGTTCATGGTCTTGGCACAGATCCTTGTAATCTTTCTCTGTACCGGTGTACTCGTCTACACAGCTTGTGTGTGTGTCTGTCTATCAAAGGTTCCTGTTCTTGAGATGAAAGTAAGTGTGTGCTATTGTCCTGCCATGTACTTGATAGCTCTGTGTGTGTGTGTGTGTGTGTGTGTGTGTGTGTGTGTGTGTGTAGAGATTAGCCTTCACACAGAACACGTGTGTCCCTGTCGGAATGGTTACAAGCAGAAAGACATGATAGCAGCTGTTACATAAACTTCAAGCAGCCAGCCGGTGTGTGTATGTGTGTGTCTGTGTGGATTGGAGAGTAACATCTAGTCATTACAGGCTTCCTGAAAGTCCATTTTGCCATTGAAATGTGAATAAGCGGGTGTGTGTTTTGTGACAATGTGAGAGTAAGTGTGTGTGTGTAAGAAAGAGACAAATAGAGATGTGTGTGTGTGTGCATAATGCGTTTGTGTGCATGCGTCAGGTGAGATGAGCGACTGTACGCAGGTGCAGGTCTGGCCAGCAATCCCACCCCTCGATGAAGCCAGCGGTCTGAACACACACCTTCTGTTCTAACCACATCGCTGCCTGACCTATTGAGGCACCGCAGGCAGGTAATCATTCCCTGCTCTCCTCCGGTGTCCCCCTCCATCTCTCCTCCTCTCTCTGGAGATGTGTTCTTTAAACAGGTCTGACTATTTAATTATGCGTCTAAACATTTCAGATGAAGTCACCGCCTCCGAGGCCTGACTCATCGCTTCCTGGTCCCTCGTGAGTCAGCTGGTTGTGTGTGTGCACATGTGCGCACACACACACACACTTTGCAGACTGTCACAAACTATTTATTTCATGCTTTACTTTCACCCAATCAATCATGAAGTCATTAGCAAAAGTATTGGCATGGCAACCAGCAATAATCATTTGTCTTGTTTGGTCAACTCCAATCTAGCCTGTAGACACGGGGCGACCTTGTGCATGTCCATCTTAGAAGAGTTTGACACGGCCTCCACAGGGTTGTGTCATTAGAGTCTGGATTATGTGGTGCCCCTTGTGTCCAGTTTATAAAGAGACGGGACAGTTTAAATACGTTTTGCATTAACTTACCTTCTGAAACAGCCTAGTCTCCATAGCAACCTGTTACCTGACATAGAAAGAGCGAGAAAAACTTGAAGCAAAGGTGTAGAGCTGAGGAAGGAAAGATGGCGAGGGAGAGAGGGCGAGGAGGGAGAGAGGGAGAGAGAGAGAGAGAGAGAGAGAGGGAGAGAGGGAGAGAGGGAGAGAGAAAACATTATCCAAGGGAAATAAGAACAAAATGTCAATAGTAGCTGAGAGATTAGAGAAGAGATTAGCTTTTTGTATGTGTGTCTCTCTCTCACACACACACACAAACGCACACATTTTCACACACACATACACAGACACCCTAGCACATTCCCAGGTGTTGACCAGTCTCCTCCCTGCATTGTCTCCACCCTTTCAACCCTGTCTTTTCTCTCTTCTACCCGTCTCTCTCTCCCCGGCTCTGCTTCTCCTCTGCTTGTCCTTTCTTCCTAATTGCTCTCAGAAGTGTGATCTTGGGGGTCCACTCCAAGGCAGTGCCCTCGGAGTTAACTCAAGGGCCCCTGCCCCCCTCCCAACCTGGCAACCCCTTTCCTCATTCTCTTTTATGCAACATGCTCTCTCTCTCTCTCACTCTCTCTCTCTCTCTCTCTCTCTCTCTCTCTCTCTCTCTCTCTCTCTCTCTCACTCTCTCTCTCTCTCTCCCTCTCTCTCTCTCTCACTCTCTTTTTCCGTCCCTCTGTCTTGTTCTCTCTCTTGGGTGTATCTCATCATCATCTCTCTTCTCTCTCTCTCTCTGTTCATATATCTGTCATTCTCTCTCCCTCCCTCCTGCTCTCTCTCCCTCTTTTAGTCTCCCTCTTTTCCGTCTCCCGTTTTCCCTTGCTCTGTCTCCATTCACACATTCTTATAGTTAATAGGATTAAAGCAGTCCCAAAGGGATTTGAACAACATAATTAGTTTACTGCTTTGCCACCCTGGACACACACACGCACGCACACACACACACACACACACACTGGAATCCCCGGTCTGCCAATGTAGCAAGGGATCTTGCCGCCACAAGGGAGCATACACAAATGTGTGTGTGTGTGTGTGAGAGAGAGAGAATAGAGTGCTGCTCTTTCAGTCTAGGGGTCTTCTTAGACACGCAGACCATCAAAAGCCCTTCTCAGTCTAAAAAGCCCCTTTAGAAAAGCAGCATTAAGCTCTTAACACTGGGGACCTGACTCTTTCACACACACACGCACACACAAGCACGCACACACGCACACACGCACACAACACAGCCCACCGAGGGAGAGCAAGAGAAAAGGGTGCAAGTAGAGAGGGACGATGCAGGCGGAGCCGAAAGAGGATGTGGGAGAACGAGGGATGAAGAACAGAAAGCAGGTTGTCCGATCTGTGCATCTGTGATTGGTTAGGGAAGAACGTTGGGGTGTTAAGGGAGCTCGGTCTGCGTGTGTGTGGGTTTGGGTGTGGGTGTGTGTGGGCGTGTGTGTGTTTCTAGTTATCCGCATGGCGGGTGAGCCGTCAGCTGTCGCACTGTTGATTGATGGGTTGTCAGACGAAAGTGAGGAATCGTCTCGAAGCACAGCAGTCTGTCTGGACCCCAGTGTGTGGGTGTGCGTGTGGGTGCGTGCGCGTGTGCGCGTGTGTGTGTGCGTGTGTTAATGGCAGGCTCCTCTTTCTGAACTTTCCTAAGTTAGCAGCAGGGCACACTCATGAGTTCCTGTGCAGTACTGCTTTGGTGCCTCCGGCCCCCTCACACACACACACACACACACACACAATAACACACACACATGCAGACACACACAGCTCAGCGGGAGCCTCTTTTAATGAAGGCACCAGACTCCGCCTCTTCCTCATTTAGGCACAGGGGCAGAGGTGAAAGGTCAACTTGTGGGAAGTCCAATAACAAGACCAATTTAGGCGAGTAGGGAGAGAGAGAGGAGGAGGGAGGAGATGGATGAAAGGAGGATTATACTCGTCTTTCTACCCCACTCAGTCCAATGAGACTGCTCCCCTGAAATGGAGTTTAGAGAACCACAGGGAGAGTCGCTGTCTGTCTCTCTCTCCCTCCCTCCCTCTCTGTCTGGTGGTCTTGGTGATGAATGGGGTTTAGAGTGGCCTTCTGCACTTCCTAAAGAGCCCCTCACTAACCCACTCTGTCAATCATATACTGGGAGAGTGTGTGTGTGTGCGTGTGTGCGCGTCTCCATGCTTCTCACACTGTGTGTGTGAGGGTCTGTGCTCAGCCTCAGTCTGTGCTCCTACGTATCTGACTGTGTGTTTGTTTCTTTGTGTGTGTGTGTGTGTGTGCGTGTGTCCGTGCATGCGTGCGTGCGTGCGCACAATCCTTACAGAGCCGAACTCCCTTCATCATACATCACAGGGAGAGAGAGAGAGAGAGAGAGAGACGGCACAAATCAATTTCCCATCATCCCCCAAGCTCTGTTACAGGAGATAGATGCAGATACGCCCCACCCCCCCCACCCACATTCAATCAACAGTCTGTATATTTTTCAATCAGTGTCAGCCCCGTGGGTGGTGACATAAGACACTGGGGTGGGGGAGGGGGGGGGGGGGGGGTGGGCGCACGCACGCGCAGACAGGATCACCTGTCCTATACGTTCCAGAGAGCGGGGATAAGTGCTTCGACCCGTCCACCATCTAACTTGCTACTTATGGAGCGGAGAGCAGAAAGTCTGCGGTGAGTTCCGTCAGCTCAGCACGGTGCCCACCTGTCTTCCTGTCAGACGGAATCTAATAACTCTCTAACCGGTTACTGGGCCTGGCAGGATGAAAGTACATTGTGCTGGTTCGGTGTGCATTCAGATCCAGTACGCTCACAGCCAAGCTCAACGAGTGTGTGTGTGGTGTGTGGGGTGTGTGGATGTGTGGTATGTGGGCGCGGGTGGAGTGTTCATGTGTAGGGCTTGCTGTGTGTGTGAAGGGGTAGTGTGTGCGGCAGGGGTAGTGTTGTGTGTGTGTGTGTGAGTATGTGAGATAAAGCAGGAGAACTTCAGGAGTGTTTATTTGGTATCAGCATTATGCAGTTAAACGAACAGGGCTGTTTGCTAAGCCCCCTTTGGCCTTGTCAAAATAGTATCAGCATCCACGGTCTGTTTGAAACCTGTGTGTGTGTGTGTGTGTGTGTGTGTGTGTGTGTGGTGTGTGTGTGTGAGAGAAGGTGAAATGAAGGGATGACATGGAAAGGATGATGAGAAAGGACGAAAGAGATAAGAATACATTTATTCTCGTTCTACTACCTCAAGGATCCTGCCTTGTGACAAAACATTGAACGCCAAAATGTGTGTAATCGTGTGTGTGTCTGTGTGTGTGAGTGTGAGTAGCGAGATGACAAGGTTTTAAAGAGGATAAAGCAGATAACCCTTTAGTACAGCGTCTTTCCTTTCCAGCTCATCATTTTTGCTTTCGATACATAACAGGTCTTATGCTCTAAATGCTGTGTGTGTGCTTGTATGGATATTTTTCATTGTTTGAACCTAAGGAATGTAGCTTAGTATCAGCCGTTAGCTGATTAGCACGCCAGGGGGTCACGTAGCCTCTGCAGGGGTTAAAGGTCAACCTCATGGAGACTTGCTAGGTCACTGCTGAGAGGTTAGGCAGTTAGACAGCCGCCTGGCCACGCTATTGGTCCGAGCTGAGCCGTCAGCCAGACATAAAAACCACACACATACGGACGTACACACACGGACACATACAAGGAAACACACACAGACAGACACGGACACATACAGGAACACACACAGACAGACCGTACAAACACACACACGAACACACAGACGCACACGGACAGACACACACACACGTAAACACACACAGACAAACACACGGACACATACTCACACATTGACAAACACACCCGGACACACACTCACAGAGTTACACACACACACAGAGTTACACACACATTCCACTTCCTTCCCCCTTCCAGCTTAAAGAACACCCTTTCCAGTCTTTCATCCCTGATGGTATCTGCCTCCTAAAGAAACAGAACGCATGTGTTTTGATACCACCAGTGTATAGAGCTGTCTCCTCAGCCCTAGCATTCATCTAGAACATTCCTGTAAGGGCGTCTGTATTTCACCTAGTCCATCTTCTTATGACTGTGTTTAGATTAGTTTGTGTGTTAATGTGCGTGGCAGGGGGAGAGTCTTATATGTACAGTATATTAGCTTAAAATTCACTGTGTGTGTGTGTGTGTCAGGTACATCCTTAAATCAAGTTGCCATACCAACCAGCAATGGCTTGTATTTCACTTGTTGTGGGCGTAAGATTTAGTGGTGTCTCTCCATTGTGTATGTGCATGTGTGTGCATGATTGTGTGTGTGCGTTTGAGTGTGTTGGATTTAGTGCGTTGGTTGACACAGCCATATTCTATTCCTGCAGGTTAGTTAAAGTGCCTGGAAATTAAATCTTCCAAAACCTCTCAACTCACACACACATCCATCATTATGTGCTGAGGTAGAGAGAGAAAGAGGGAGCTAAGGAGGGTGGGAGGGAGAGAGAGAGACAGAGAGAGAGACAGAGAGAGACGGAGAGAGGGGGAGAGAAGTAGGGAGAGACAGAGAGACAGACAGAGAGAGAGAGAGAGAGAGAGAGAGAGAGACAGAGAGAGAGAGAGAAAGAGAGAGAGAGAGAGAGAGAGAGTGCACTGGTGCCCTCTGTTGGTTGGTCTGTCAGAGCTACTGTAGTTTTGAGGTTTGGTTGTGTGTCTGAGGGATAGTTCCTGAAGGTAACAGCCATATTTGAAGGCATAGGCTCTGGGTACAATGTATTCCTATCCTCATAGGATCATGATCTGTTTTTTGGACTTTATATGTCAGCGGATGCTGTTGATATTAACATCTCTCCTCACTCTGTTTTCCTCTCTCCATCCCCCCCCCCCCCCTCTCTCTCTCTCTCTCTCTCTCTCCTCTCTCTCTCTCTCTCTCACCTCCCCCTTTCTCTCTCTGTTTTTTGTTCTCCCCTCCTGCATCTTTCTCTCCCTCTCTTTCCCTCTCTCCTTCCCCTCTTTCTCTCACCCACCTGTCTCTCTCGCTCTCCCTCTCTCCAGAGACCTCAGTGAGAACCAAATTCAGGGGTGTCCCCAGGAAAGCCTTCAGGGGAGCTGTGGAAATCAAGAACCTGTGAGTCGCGTTATCAATGTACCCTGTGTGTGTGTGTGTGTGTGTGCGTGCGTGCAAACTCATGCCATCCTCCTCTTCACCTCTCTACTGTGCATCAATATTTCAGTGTTTTAAATGTCATCTTCCCTGTGTGTGAAGCCTGAACACTGTTTCAGGAGACCCGACCATCAATATGTTTCCCTTAATTGTGTTTTTCTCCATCATAATTGAAAATAATTGTAGTATGTACGTATTTTCATGCGGACGCCAGTTATTTAAAAGATGGATTTGTTGGCGTCCTGTTCTCTGCTGTGTCCAATGTCTGATAACTGTGTAAATGCCAAACAATTACCATTATAGACAGACACAGTGGTTGCACGTATGTGTGTACGTGCTTGTGTGTGTGTGTGTGTGCGTAATGTACAGTCCTTATATCTTAATGACATTGTCAAATGATGGTGAGCTCGAAAAAGAGAGGCAGCGAAGGGAAAGAGAGAGGGAGGCAAGGAGAGAGGGAGGGAATAGAGGGAAGGAGAGAGAGAGAGAGAGAGAGGTATTGGCAAGACTCTGGAGGAGAGACACACAGAGACAGAGCACAGAAAAGAAAAGACAGCATGAAGCGAGATGAAGAGATAGATGGAAGGAAGGATGGAGATGATGTTTGGATGAGAGAAGGTGATGTGGTGATTAAATATTGGAATAGTTTCAAGCCTGATGGACTAACGGACAATACATTGCATAGATAATGGACTTCTACAAATCACAGGATGGGATCAAAAATGTGGATGCTGTCTCACACTTCTCTTTATTTCTTGTGTGTGTGTGTTTGCATGGTTATATGTGTGTGTGTATTGGGGTTGCTTGTGTGTGCTCGAGCAGGCAGCTGGACTACAATCAGATCAGCTGTATTGAAGACGGAGCTTTCAGGGCACTGCGCGACCTGGAAGTACTGTGAGTGATCTTTTGACCTCTAACCTTGACTCTCAGACCAACACAAATCTTAGCACTGTCTCATGCGGGAGCAGTGACCCCCTGCACTACATCAACCTTTGACCTTGAGAGCTAGAATGATCTTGAATACGATTTTAGGAACACTTGTATACTAATATGTAATGTAAAATTTAAAAGGAAAAGGAAAAAAGGTTTATTCTACTTGAGACTATTTCCATTGAATTCATGCTCACTGCATCCCATCCCCTTTCCCCCTCCCACCCACCCTCTCTCTCTCTCTCTCTCTCTCTCTCTCTCTCTCTCATCCATCCTTCTCTCTCATCATCTCTCTCTCTCCCTCTCTCTCTCCCTCTCTCTGTCCCCCTCTCACTCTGTATCTCTCTCCTTCATAGGACTCTCAACAACAACAACATCACTCGGCTGTCGGTGGCCAGCTTCAACCACATGCCCAAGCTGAGGACCTTGTAAGTGTTTCAACAGCATTTTACACCAGTACTTCTCAGTAATAGTCTTTGATTGATCTGGATCTGTCACTAACTGGATCTGTCTTTGTATCTCTCTTCATCTGATATCTTGCTCTGTCTCCGTCTCCCCCCCTCCTCTCTCCCTCTTTTTCCGCCGCTGGCTCCTCCTGCTCTCCTCCATCTACGGCCTCATCATTTTCCACGCCTCTCGTCCCTCCAACCCACTCTGTGTTTCAAATTGCCCCTCCCACCTGCACTTTCCCCCTCTCCTGTCACCCCCCCTCCCCCTCACCCCCCTTGACTTCTCTCTAAACCCTCCGAACCCTTTCCACTCTGCCCCCTTTCCTTCTCCTTCCTCCCCCTCTCCCACTCTTTCCCTGTCCATTGCCTCCTCCTCTCTCTCCCCCCCCCTATCCCCCCCCCCCCCCCCCCACCAGCCGTCTCCACTCCAACAACCTCCTGTGTGACTGCCAGGTGTCCTGGCTGTCAGAGTGGCTCCGGCAGCGCCCCCGGCTGGGTCTCTACACTCAGTGCATGTCTCCGCCGCACATGAGGGGCCACAACGTGGCCGAGGTGCAGAAGAAGGAGTTTGTCTGCACGGGTAGGCCGAAGTCCCAGCGCGTGTGTGGTGTGTGTGACCGCGTGGAAGCTCAGTTCAGTGTGCGTGCAAGGCTCAGCCCGCGTGTGTGTGAGCAGCGGGACAATGGTTTAGGGAGTGTGTGATTTGACGTGCGTGTGCCCCCCCCCACCCCCCCCACCCCCGCCTGTGTCGACGCTTGTGATCTGACGGGAATCGTTTTCACTCTTATCGTTTTCTACCGCTCATGCTTTCAAGATGATGACGAAGGCAAGTGTTTCTGACCCCCCCCTCCACCCCCCCCCCCCCCTCCACCCCCCCCCACCCCCCCACCCCCCTAGCTTCTAGCATCTTCCTGCACCACCACACACGGCTCTGTTGTTGATAGCATTTCTAGTCTGCACAGTGTAGTCATGGAAAGATCTGACTCACAAGAGCACATGAACTGCTACGCAGGACCATGTATGTTTGTCTGTTGTATCTGCCAGGGTCAGGCACACTCTGAACACCGCCGTAGGTCCCTGGGAATGTTGTCCAACGGTTTTCTTTATGATGAAGGCAATGGATGCTAACTGAGCTTTTGTCCCTTTGTGTGTGTGTGTATTTGTATGTATGTGTTTGTGTGTGTGTGTGTGTGTGTAGGTCACCAGTCCTCCTCCTCCTCCTGCAGTGTGCTACAGTGTCCAGAGTCCTGCACCTGCAGCAACAACATTGTGGACTGCAGAGGCAAAGGCCTAACGGAGATCCCCACCAACCTACCAGAGACCATCACAGAGATGTGAGACACACACACACACACACCAACCTACCAGAGACCATCACAGAGATGTGAGACACACACACACACCAACCTACCAGAGACCATCACAGAGATGTGAGACACACACACACACACACCAACCTACCTACCAGAGACCATCACAGAGATGTGAGACACACACACACACCAACCTACCAGAGACCATCACAGAGATGTGAGGACACACACACACACACACACACCAACCTACCAGAGACCATCACAGAGATGTGAGGACACACACACACACACACACCAACCTACCAGAGACCATCACAGAGATGTGAGACACACACACACACCAACCTACCAGAGACCATCACAGAGATGTGAGACACACACACACACACACCAACCTACCTACCAGAGACCATCACAGAGATGTGAGACACACACACACACCAACCTACCAGAGACCATCACAGAGATGTGAGACACACACACACACACACACCAACCTACCTACCAGAGACCATCACAGAGATGTGAGACACACCCACACACACACCAACCTACCAGAGACCATCACAGAGATGTGAGACACACACACACACACACCAACCTACCAGAGACCATCACAGAGATGTGAGACACACACACACACACACCAACCTACCAGAGACCATCACGGAGATGTGAGACACACACACCACACACCAACCTACCAGAGACCATCACAGAGATGTGAGACACACACACACACATTCAAACATACTCATACCCTGTAGTCCATCACGCAAACACTCTCTCTCTCTCCCTCATACACATTTCTAATCGCTAACACTATAAAACATCACACACATACACACACACGCGCGCGATGAGCGATGAGCGATGAGTGATATCTCTCTGTCCAGTAGTAAAAACTACAGCACTGTGAAATGAGAATGACTGCTCATGCAGCTCTCCATCAATGGAGGGAAAGCAAGAACAAAGTAAGAATGAAAGAACGAAAGAATGAAAGAAAAAAGAAAGAGAGAGAGAGAGAGAGAGCACATAGAAGCAGGAGTCTAGGGAACACCAATCTCTCTGTCCCAGTCAGAGAAAAGCCTTTCTATTTCAAAGCTTCCAAAATCTTTACTGAAGATTACCAGTTTGTTGGATTCACTGCTCACTACAGTTTGATGTCACGTGACGTAATTGATGCCTTGGCAAAGGAAACACATTGTTAGTATTTCCAGATAGTATAGTGTATTTCCAGATTCAGACTCCAGATTTTGAAATACATGGAAGTCCAACAACCTCCATGTCGGTTTATTTGGCTTCCAGTAACAGTTGGGTGAACTGCACGGAACAGTGCCCTTGGACCGATCTGTGGTCAGATAGGATAGGGTGTGTGTGTCTATGTGTGTGTATGTCTGGGCAATGTGATCAAAGGCTTTAATCTAGTTTGTTTTCTTAGTAGTCCTGGAAGTGGTAGAGATAGTGCACATGGGCTTGTTGAGGTCGTTTCTAACGGTGTTTGTGTTTACGTGTGTGTGTGTGTGTGTGTATGTGTGTGTGTGTTTTCCAGACGGTTGGAGCAGAATTCTATCAAGGTGATTCCTGCTGGCGCTTTCTCTCCAATACAAGAAACTAAGAAGAATGTGAGTAACACACCCACTCCCACGTGCACACATCTACTCCTAACCTGTACTGCAACTGGGTCTCATGCCTCTCACATACTAAAGGATTATGCCGCTATGAACAATGTATCTCCAGTCACTGTCATGTGGTTTTGGGGATCTTCTGCATATTCAAATTGGAGTGAATTCGGTTCACTCTCTTTCTCTCCCTCTCTCTCTCTCTCTCTCTCTCTCTCTCCTCTCTCTCTCTCTCTCTCTCTCTCTCTCTCTCTCTCTCTTTGCACCCCCCCTCCTTTCTCTTTCTCTTTTTCTCTCCCTCCCCCCTGCTCAGAGACCTGAGTAATAACCAGATATCGGAGCTGGCCCCAGACGCCTTCCAAGGACTCCGCTCCCTCAACTCTCTGTGAGTGGCACACACACACACACACACACTCTGTAATAGTTGCACATACACTCAACCAGGGTTTAAATAAGGTTGGTTGTGCTGTGTGTGATACTTAGAAAGGAAAAGAGAGAAAAGAGGGATCAGAGTTGTTTCACGGAGGAGGTTATATTAAGCCTGACTCTCTTTAAGGTCAATAATTCATGGCGGCTGAACTGCTGAATGGCTGCTTCTCCACTCATTACACATTCAACACTAGGAACACACACACGGTTTAGTCTAGTGCTAAGTGTGCTCGGTGTGTGTGTGTGGAAGTACCTCTCCAGAGCTTGGTGAGAGGATGTAAATGAAGCATGGTGTGTGTGTATGTGTGTGTGTGTGTGTCAGTGTGTTTCCTAAGTCTCCCAGGGACAGCCACTCAGCACAATGAAATAAAATCAGATTCAAACCACATGTGTTCCGACAGCGCGGTCCACAGAGTGCGGTTGTGTAGACCGCATCCTCACACAAACACTGCAGCAGAGAGAGAGAGAGAGAGAGAGAGAGAGATCATGATGGATGGGAGTGTGTGTGTGTTTGGGTGAGTGTGTTCATGCATGCATGCTAATGTGTGTGTGTGTGTGTGTTCAAATATGTGTGTGAATCTCAGTGTTTGACTGTTTGCGCAGTCCACTCCTATAAACTATTCTCACTGATACCATTGTGTACATTCCACAGTGACTCCAAGTACGCTGGCTAGATTCATGAAGTTTGTGTCTGTCTGCGATGGTAGAAATGTTTATACATTTTAGGATTATGTGAGGTCAGTGTGCTGGCAGTTTTTCTAGGCCATGGTTTTTGATTTTGGTAGCTGGGTAATGTGTGAATCCATTTCATAGCTGCTTGTTTTGTCTTGAGAAGTTTCTGTTCCATTGTGCTGTATTGTGTTTCCTGTTTTAATGAAGAGTGCTTGGTGGTGTTTTTCTCCAGTGTTCTTTATGGGAACAAGATCACAGAGATTTCCAAAGGACTGTTCGAGGGTCTCTTCGCTCTGCAGCTACTGTGAGAGCAAATGCACACACACCCACACACACACCCACACACACAATACTTGCAGAGATTCAATATTTGCATAATTTGAACCCCTCTTTCTCTTCATCTCTCTTTCTCTCTGCCCATCTTTCTCTCTCCACCTCTGTCTCCCTCTCTCCACCCTGCTCTCCCAGGTTGTTGAATGCTAACAAGATAGCATGTCTGCGTGTAGATGCCTTCCAGGACCTCCACAACCTCAACCTGCTGTCTCTCTACGACAACAAACTGCAGACCATCGCCAAGGGAACCTTCTCCTCACTACGCGCCATACAGACGCTGTATGTACACACACACGTACACACACACACACACACACACACACACACACACACACACACACACACACACACACACACACACACACACACACACACACACACACCACACACACACACACACTGACTAGTCATACTACTGTACTGTTTAGTCCCAGCTCACTGTCTGTGTGTGTGTGTGTGTTAGTCACCTGGCTCAGAACCCATTCATCTGTGATTGCCATCTGAAGTGGCTTGCTGACTACCTCCAGGACAACCCCATAGAGACCAGCGGAGCCCGCTGTACCAGCCCCCGGCGCCTTGCCAACAAGCGCATCGGCCAGATCAAGAGCAAGAAGTTCCGCTGCTCAGGTAACACACAAGCTGGCACCCACACACACACACATACACATGCACACACACACACGCCGAACGACTGGCACGCACCCACTTTCAGAGAGACGTGCACTTTGCATCGGGATGAGACGGAACATGTAGAGAACACGTACTGCCGTCCAGCTCCTAGACACTGGAAGGGTGCGTCATACACAGACACATCCAGCTGCAAGTTCAAACACACTCCTCCTCCCCTCTCCTGTGTGGTCATTCTGTCACCCTCAGAAGGTGCCCTCAGTCTCTCTACTCACTCTCTACAGTCTCTCTACTGCCCTCACTCCCCACCGTTCTCTCTCTCACACACACACACCTTCATGTTACACCGTTGCTCGTTTTTTCTCTTCATTATTCTACCACTCCTTCTCTCTTTTTCTCTATCCTTCTCTTTATTAGCTAGAGAACAGTATTTCATCCCAGGTATTGTATGGGCAGCATGTGTGTGAGGCACTAGATTGCTGACTGCACACACACACACACACACACACACACACACGCACAATTAGCAGCATAAACTTACACGTGTTTAAGTCACAAAGATGGGGTGTGATTGGTCAGAGCACCTAACCACCGACCAAAAACTGGCCAGTAGGAAAGCTCTGCATGAAGCCCATCCCTGTGTTTTGATTCATAGTAACAGTATCCTGCAGACAGCGACAGTCTAAATCTGTAGAACTAACAAGCTTCTACTTGTTTATGTATTTGTGTGTATTTTAGTGTGTGTATGTGTGTGTGTGTATGTATGTGTGTGTGAAAGTACACAATAGGATCACAGAGACAGTGTTCAAAGTCCTTTAGCAATTTCTGCTTGGTACATTCAGATGATAGCTCTGGGTGTATGTCCGTGGTGCCCGCACAAATGTGCTTTTCATTTGGTGAACATCAAAAGGTCATGCAGTCGCCCCACTGAGTGAGCTGCTGTGAGAAATGCAAATGAGACATGAATATGAGCTAGGTGGCAGGGCTAAAGACAGTCATTAGCGAAGCGGCACATGGGGGAGTGTGGTGCTGGTGTGTGTGTGTGTGTGTGTGCTGGTGTGTGTGTGCGTGCGTGTGTGTGCATCATTAACTCAGAAGCTGGTAGGGGTTCCAGTGTTCACGTAGCCTGCCTTGGGTGAAACGGAATAATATAGCTGATTTTAGGGTCGAACATTTGAATAAATATGATCCTCTCTGTATTAGCAATACTGTGGTTTTTGATACAGCTTTGTTCGAAATACTAACAAATTCCATGTACATTACGAATAACATTCACTTAAAATACAACTTCATACAACCTTTTCTAATACTTTCCGATATTTCCTTTTCCATTTTACTGTCTTTTTGATTTCTCAAAAGATGAACTGAGCACCTTCACATTTATGCACCACCTCTCAGCCAATCACCATGCTTGGATCTCACCTTGCCTCGGATGAGCCCCTCTTTACTAGTTTTTCCTTCTTTGTTCAATAAAAGAGTGAAATCCCTTCTTCTCTCCCCTAAAGCTTCTCACACACACTCAGGAGTACACCATGCGGGCTGTAAGTAACACACACACACACACACTACACCTACCTCTTCGAGTCTGACCCCTCTATCTCTCACCCTGAGTTGACCCCCTGGACCTGATTCCCTGTTGACCTTTGAACCTTGCCCCTGTGTCTACAAAGAACAACAACGACAAGGAAATGCATACATGGAGCTGATGCACACTTGTGGGATGTTGGTTCTGTATGTTTGGGAGTATGTGTGTCTGTGCGTGTCAGTTTGGTGCGTCTCTTGACTTCAGAACTGCTGTATTCTCCTCCTCAGTGTGCCCCTCTCTCCTGCTGTATTGTATTTAACATGTCTTTTATCTGCAACTAACATCAACCTGTCCAACATGTCCCACTGCTCTCTCCCTGTGCCTCTCTCTGTCTCCCTCCCTGTTTCCCCCCAGACTCTATCCCTTTCCAACCCTCTCAACCTCTCCTTTCATGACCCCAGCTCCATCTCTCTTTCTCCTGCCCTCCTCTCATCTATCCCATCCTTCCTTCCAATCTCTCTCGTCCTCCTTCCCTCTTTGTCCTCCCTCCCTCCCTCCATCCTTCCCTCCACCTCCTCTCTCTCCTCTCTCTCTCTCCCTGCCTCCTCCCTACCTCCCTCGCTCCCTGCCTGTTCCTGTGGAGGAGAAGAGAGCGAGCTGTTCCTTTGTGCTTGATCTAACCATGTGTCTGGCTGCACCTGATGGTAGAACATGGTTCTGTCAAGCACCATGGAACGGCCCAGCGAAGGCTGCAGCATGGCAAGACCCAAGAGACAGCCTCCCCCCTCTGTGTGTGTGTGTGTGTGTGTGTGTGTGTGTGTGTGTATGAAAAGAAGGGGCACAATGTGTCTGTGTATGAACAGGAGTGTATGGCTGTTCTATTCACCCTGTGTTTCTCCCCATGTTTTGTGTTCTGTGGTCATGGTCAGGTTCAACCAATGAGGACTTTCCTTCATGTGTCCATCCGTGTTCCATGTCTATTGGTTGTGTTGTGGTTATGTCGTGACCCCTACTGCTGATGCCATAGCGGTCATGTTGCGGTCGCGTTGCTGTCACTAACGGTTGCATTGGGGTCGGCAGGCTCGGAGGACTACCGCAGTAAGCTGGGAGGGGACTGCTTCGCTGACCTAGCCTGTCCTGAGAAGTGTCGCTGTGAAGGAACCACGGTCGACTGCTCCAACCAGAAGCTGACCAAGATCCCCGATCACATCCCACAGTACACCGCCGAGCTGTGAGTCCCCACTCCGTCCTTATGTGTAGTGTGTGTGTGTGTGTGTGTGGGGGGGGGGGGGGGGGATGGGGGAGAGTTGTCTGGTTAGGCATTTGTGCGAGTGTGTTCATCAAAGTCCTCCAGTGAATAAAGACTTCTGCCTCTCCTTTTCCTTATCCTCTCTCCCTCTCTCCTCCTCTCATTTCTCTCCTCATCTCTCTCCCCCTCTCCCCCCTCTCCTCCTCACCCCTCCTCTCTCCATCTAGGCGTCTAAACAACAATGAGTTCACAGTACTGGAGGCGACGGGCATCTTTAAGAAGCTCCCTCAGCTCAGGAAGATGTGAGTGTCTCCTTGTGGTTATTCTGCAGTCTTCACCACCCCGTCCTAAACGACTGTCTGGCCGTTCAAGAGTCAAACCCACCAGACAAGAAAACAAACTTCTAAAAGAGTGAAGGGAGTCGGGTTTGGGAAGACGTTGACTCTTTTGGATGTGTGAAAGGCGAGCACATCAGTTGATTGCTTTTGAACTTGTTCTCTCTCTCTCTCTCTCTCTCATCCTTTTGCCTGCCTGTCTGTCCGTCCGTCCGTCGGTTGCCCCCCTGCAGTAACCTTAGTAACAATCGTATCAGTGACATCGAGGAGGGGACGTTTGAGGGGGCCACGGGGGTCAACGAGTTGATCCTCACCTCCAACCGTCTGGAGAACATCCATCACCGCATGCTGAAGGGCCTGGGAGGCCTGCGCACACTGTGGGTGTCGACACACACACACATGCACATTCACTCCCTCCTTCACACACACACACACAAATATGTTCAAACGTACTTTTTAGATCATGTTTTTCCTCTGATGGCAACTGTACTAATAATGTGCGTGTGTGTGTGTGTGTGTGTGTGTGTGCGTGTGTGTGTGTGTGTGTGTGTGTGCAGGATGCTGAGGAGTAACCGTATCAGCTGTGTCAGTAACAGCAGCTTTGTAGGCCTGAGCTCCGTCCGTCTGCTCTCCCTCTACGACAACCAGATCACCTCCATGAACCTGGGCGCCTTCGACACCCTGCACTCGCTCTCTACGCTGTGAGTACACACACACATACACACACACACACACACACACTCACACACAAACACACCGTAGGTGCTTTGACACCCTGAAGACACACACACACGTCTAAAACGAAAGCACTCCCCCACCCCAGGAACCTGCTGGCCAACCCATTCAACTGTAACTGCCACCTGGCCTGGCTGGGGGACTGGCTGAGGAGGAAGAGGATCGTGACTGGGAACCCCCGCTGTCAGAACCCCTACTTTCTGAAAGAGATCCCCATCCAGGATGTAGCCGTCCAGGACTTTGCCTGTGACGACGGTAGGCTCAGACAGACGGCTATAGCTTAGCATTGTTTAAAGGTATTAAAATAAGGAATGTTGACGATGGCAGTGTTTAAACCCGTCTATCTGTGAAGAGCCACAGCAATAAAGAAAAGGAAATTGAACATAACGTGTACATTTCACTTTTATACAAAGCGACGTAGCGGGGGGAATTGAACATGCGACCTCCTGATGTTCTACCCCTGAGCTGTACCCATCCCCAATTAGAATACCACTATGTATTATATCAATCCCCAGCATAGTAACAACCCCCCCCCCCCCCCCCCCAGGTAACGATGAGAACAGCTGCTCCCCGGTGCTGAGGTGTCCTGCCGAGTGCTCCTGTCTGGACACGGTGGTCCGCTGCAGCAACAAGGGCCTCAGCTCCCTACCCAAGGGCATACCCAAGGAGACCACGGAACTGTGAGTCACACACACACACACACACACACACACTCTCCCACACTCGCATGCATGCACACACACATTGTGTGTTACATGTCTACTACAAGGGAGAGAAAAGTGAAAATGATGGAAAACTCGTTTTAACTGGCTTAAACTGGTCAGTGTTAGTCAACTGTACTGATGTCGCTAGCTAAGTAGCCTGTAAGTCGTCCTGTCTTCAGTAGGAATATCCTATTCCAAACCCCTCCCTTATTGTCTAAACTCAGAGTGAACTGGGTTGAGAGGAGTGTGTGTGTGTGTGTGTATATGTGTGTGTTTTTATGGCGGCAGGGGATATTAAACAGTTCTGTTTGTTATTGCTCAGCCTGTAATGGCTATGTCATGGAACTGGAGACGGGGAATGTCCGGAGTCTTGAAAACCCTTCCTTTCTCTCTTCCTCTTTCACTGCCTCTGTTTTCACACCCCTCCTTCTCTCTCTCTCTCTCTCTCTCTCTCTCTCTCTCTCTCTCTCTCTCTCTCTCTCTCTCTCTCTCCTCTCTCTCTCTCTCTCTCTCTCCCTCTCTTTCCAAATCCCTCTCTCTCTCCCTCTCAGTTATTTGGATGGTAACCAGTTCACTCAGGTCCCGGTGGAGCTCTCCAATTACAAGCACTTGACGCTCATGTAGGTGTTACTCACACACACACACCCGCATGCACAGTGGCAAGAACACACATACACACACCCAGACACACATTCACTCACTCACACACACTTTTACCTAACTGTCACACACAGCACTTACATAGAGGGCCCTGTCTCTTGAAACACTGTTGAACACTCTTCACTCTGCAAATCTTTGAAGAGGATGGTACTGTTCACACACCACTCTGGTTTGCTGTGAATAAGCTCTGTTTTATTTTGTATGTCACATTATGTGTGTATTTGTGCATATATCTGTGCACAAGTTCCAGTGCCATGTTGCTTGACTGTGTAAGGTTTATATGTCTTGTGTATGTATTTTGTGAGAGACTGGGTGAGTGAGGATGCCCGTGAATGAGAGAGAGAGAGTATCTGTTTTGGGACCGACAGTGTGTGTATACTGTCTGTGTCATAGAGTCTGTTGTGGTTTTTCTTGCAGCGATTTGAGTAACAACCAGATCAGCACGTTGTCCAACCTCAGCCTCAGTAACATGTCTGAGCTGCTTACCCTGTGAGTCTGGCTTCACCCTAGAGTGTGTGTGTGTGTGTGTGGTGAGGGAATGAGAGAGTGTGTCAATGAGGGATGAGTAGGGAGTGTGTGTGAGTGTGACAGAGAGAGAAAGTGTGTGTGTGTGTGGGTGTGTATGTGTGCATGTATGTGCGCGTGAGAGAGCTTCTTTCATGTGTGGAGATGAGTTTGCGCCTGCATGCATGTGTATATGTGCGAGTGCATGTAGGTCTGAGGGTGGGTTGCTATGTACTGTTCTTTGTGTGTTCCTGTATGGCCTGATGAGCTTTAGCAAGCACATCTAAACTTCAAACATTAAAAACCACAGTAGTTGTTTGCTACTGTATCCTTTAACACTGACTTGATTGTTGTTGTTGTTGCCATGGTGAAGAATTCTAAGCTATAACCGGTTGAGGTGTATACCAGTCAGAGCCTTCGACGGACTCAAGTCACTACGCTTGCTGTGAGTATCTATGGCAACCACACCTATTATATTAGGGGGTGTGGGTAATGGTTCTAACTTTGTCTGTAATAACTGGTGTGATCTTGTGTTCTGTCTCTCACTCGGTCTCTCTCTCCCGTTCTTTTTTAGATCTCTCCATGGGAACGACATTTCTGTGATACCAGAAGGAGCCTTCAAAGATCTGTCCTCTCTCTCCCACCTGTAAGCCACACACATACAAACTCACTCGCACGCACACTCACAAATAAGCCTCGTGAAAATGTTCACCACAATGTGTAAGTGACCTCGCTCTCCTCTTTGTGTGTGTGTGTGTGTGTCCTGCCAGGGCGCTGGGTGCCAACCCCCTGTACTGTGACTGTCACATGCAGTGGCTGTCTGACTGGGTGAAGAGTGGGTACAAGGAGCCGGGCATCGCCCGCTGTGCTGGCCCCAATGACATGGAGGGGAAACTGCTGCTGACCACGCCTTCCAAGAAGTTCACCTGCACAGGTACACACACACCCCTCTCACCCCATCTCCCTCACACAGACAATATCTCACACATGCAAGCACACATGCACAGACAGAGACATACACACGCACAATCTCACAGGCTTAGACACGTAAAGACACAAACTAACAGTGCGTGCGCAAATGCACGGATACAGGTCTGCACGAACAACACACACACAATAAAGAGGCCTGCATGAATGAACACACACACACACATACACACCAACACACACTTTATGAATTCTCCCAGAGGACACCACAAGTTGCCAATAATTAATTTCCGCCTAATGGATTTATATTGCTACCATGGTGAATGAAGACATACCCTATAAGATCTGTTCAGAAGGAATACAAAAAGATGGATTCAGTTCAAGATCATTTTTATATGCACATGGACTTCTTTTTGACTTATTAACCTGATTTAATCAACACATTATAGAAGTCCCGGGCCCTTGTGGTTTTCTGGTGCCAGGTAATGTAGCCTATCAAAACCCCCTATTCCTGCCTTAATCCTGCCTCCCCAGGTCAATCCACCAAACCCAGCCCAGTCCTTGGAATTTCTCCCTCACCCTTGAACTCTGAATGACCAGAATGCACCTCTCTTCCCCATCACTCCTAATCTCACCCTCAATGGTGTCTCCTTGTTCCATTGATGTCATGTTGCAGGGACAACTGTGTGTGATGATCAGTCTGTGTGTGCGCTCCCATTGTGTTTGTCTGTGTGCACGCCTTCATGTGTGTGTGTGTGTGTGTGTGTGTGTGTGTGTGTGTGTACGGTACATGTTTCATTAGGCTCATAGTCCAATATTCTGTATCGTTTCTCAAAATGTGTGTTTGCGTGGATGTGTGTGTGTGCGTGTTTGTGCATGCGGTTGTGTGTGGGTGTGTGTGTCCTCAGGCCCAGTGGATGTAAGCATCCTGGCCAAGTGTGACCCCTGCCTGTCCAACCCCTGTAAGAACGACGGCACCTGCTCCAATGACCCCGTCCACTTCTACCGCTGTACCTGCCCTTATGGATTCAAGGTGCGCATGTACACACACACACACACACACACACACACACACACACAGCTGTGTTGTTGTTCTGTGCAGGAGATGCTTTTATCCTATGCCTGTGTTCTATTTGTGGTCTCACTGATCTTTTGCCCTTTGCTGTTCTCATCTCTCTCCGTTCCTGTGTGTGTGTGTGTGTGTGCGCGCACGCGTGTGTGTGTGTGTGTACAGGGCCAGGACTGTGAAGAGCCTATTCATGCCTGCATCAGTAACCCCTGTCAGAACGCTGGTACCTGCCACCTGAAGGAAGGAGAGGAGAGCAACTTCTGGTGAGAAACCCACATCCGCGCTCACACACTCACACACTCACACACTCACACACGCTCATGGAGATGGCTGGGTGTCTGGCGTGGGCCTGTGGTCATGTCCACTGGGGCTCATTTGGGCTTGTTAGTGATGCTTAGTTTTGATGAGAGAATGGGCATCTCTTCATTAGGCTGTTTAGGCTTAATGTGGCCTCCGGAACACACCCGCGTCTGCATTCAGACCAGGAATTATCAACACCCCCGTCCGCCTCTCTTCTTCCACTCCCTCCCTTTTTTTCTATCCCTCCTTTTTTCCTCTCTCTTTGGCCCTTTATTTCTCTTGCTCTTTGCCTTTCTCTCTCCACCTCTCCTGCTTCCCCCCCTCTCTCTTTCTCTCTGATCCTTCTCTCAGACTCTTTCTCTCTCCTTTTCCTGTGGTTCTGAATTGAGAATAATCATTATGGAGAGCTGTCGTTGACTCAGTAATGAGATATTAATCCTCCTGTCAGTGTTCCGCATAAGAGGTCTTTATTAGACTGTTAAAGGACCGCTGTGTGTGTGTGTGTGGTAGTACTTAATGCTGATTAGTTTGAGGTAACTTCAGTTTATCACAGTAATGTTTTTACCCTGAGGGTAGGCCCAGATGCATTTTGTGTGTGTGTGTGTGTGCACTTCATGGTAGTTTAGAAAGAGTGTGTTACTACTGTTCACTGTTATTGTTCAGTCAAAATAAATGTTTTATGACTTTATATAACCTTGTACGTGTGTGTTTGTTTTATGAAGTTAAGTGTGTTTTACAAAGTAGTGGGTGTTTATTTCTTGGTGTGTAACGTGTGTGTGTGTTCTCAGGTGTGTGTGTCCAGAGGGCTTCGAGGGGGACATGTGTGAGGTCAACAGTGATGACTGTGAGGACAATGACTGTGAAAACAACTCCACCTGTGTAGACGGAATCAACAACTACACCTGCATGTGTTCTCCTGAGTACACTGGTAATACACACACACACAAACACACACACTCTTTTCTTCACTAACCCTTGTGTGCTTTGACTACTCGCTCGCCTTGACGTCTTTCTTCTTTCTAGATGTATCTATTGCTGTGGCTTCTGTACTGTGCTAATTGTTGCTAACTGCTAACACGTGTGCCGCTTATGTTATGTTTTTCTATCTGTCTCTCTTTCTCTCTCTCTCTCTGCCATTCTATCTGTCCATCTGCTCTTGTGGCCGCAGCTGCAACCAATGAGGTGGAGAGAGGTTAGTCTGTTCTGTTCTCTCTCTCTCTCTCTCTCTCTCTCTCTCTCTCTCTCTCTCTCTCGCTCTCTCTCGCTCTCCCCCCATTTCCCTTTTCCTTTTCATTCCTACACTCCTGCCTTCCATCTTTCTGCAAAGCGTGACTCCAGCGCAGTACAACATGGACAGACCCTGTCCTCGCATTGATCTCTCACACCTCAAACCTGGCTCAAACTCCCACAGTAGTACGACTTGTTCAAGTGCTTGGCACCCTGGCTGCTCTCCAACGTTTTATCTTCCATCCCTACAAACCATGAAACCCAACATAAAAAGCAGAATATTGCTATCAGGGTGATGTGGGTCTACTGAAAAAGAGTGAGCCCTACATGAATCCCACATACAGGCCATTCCCAGTATAGTCACATAGATGCTACACTGTAACCCTCGGTCCTTCCAGAAGGATCTACTGTGGGTCAATAGAGCTTCTGGAAGGTTCGATAATGGTACTGAAAGGTTGTGAACTCTGTCACAGACTGGAAACACAATGTATGACGCTCCCTTGGAGACAGGGTCATTTATCAGAGACCCACACACATGGTATTGACTGACTGGTCATGCTAGAGTCATCCATCACTTCCTACACACAAATTGCCCACACACACACACACTCGTACAGTGATTTTTGGGAACTAGGCTGTATAAATTACTAGAGCTAGATCATTCGATGTAATCTTTTATTGATAGGTACTGTAGCTAGGGTACATGCTGAAAAAAGACAAAATGCTCAGACAAAATCTAGTTAGAAGATTATAAATGGAGCCACATGGTCAAAGAAACGTGTGCAGTTACAATGAGAAAAGCGAATTGTGTTGCTTTTTAATAATTAAAGTAAATCAGAAATATATATTTATTATTATATGAACATGGGCCTTTGAAACTATTTCAATGTAAATGTCCTGAAAGCTTTTACCAAAACCACACTTCAACTCAACATGGTTGTCATGATGACAGCTATGACTCATAACATCAGATACATTTGAACTCCTCCATTTAGGTTTATTCAAATGAAGGTGTCATCTTTTGTGAATACAATCACTCCAAAGCAATTATGCACATATGTATAGAAATGTCTGTTCATTGTTAAAATTCAACCAACTGATGGAAGCATTGCCATATAAATAGAAAATAAAATGAATATATTTATAATAACATCAAATAACAACGGTAAAATTACTTCTGAAGAGTGGACTTGGTGGGCATAACAAAACAGAAATAAGGGTGGTGGACATATTCAAGAATACATTTGGTGTTTGGCACTAATCTTTGTGTGTGTACGTGTGCTTGTGTGTGTGCAATGTAGGTGAGCTGTGCGAAGAAAAATTGGATTTCTGCGCCCCAGAGTTGAACCCTTGTCAGCATGACTCGAAATGCATACTGACTCCACAAGGATACAAGTGAGTGAACACACACACACACACGCATGCACACACACACACAGACACGTATGGATTGAGGAGTTTCATTATTATTGCCTAATAATTATTATTATTAGGTATTATCAAGTACAGGCACATTGGAATTCTTTGGTCTTGCTCCTCTTGACAACTAGCGACGTATCTAAACCTTTAATACATAATATAAACCTGTATAAATATTTTCGAACCTTTATCAGCTACTATACTAATCGCGAATATATGTACGATAAATAAGAATCATACATTTTTAATAAAACCGAATAATTCACCCAACGACTGACAATAACCTAAAGATCAGCAACTAACAATAGCCTAACATGTCATTGGAGTGAAGTGACTTGTGCTGACAGTTGGAGTTCAATGGAGCATCGGGTCCAGCTGGAGCTCCCTGGTGTTTTTGTAACTAATGTGTGACATCACTGTATCTGGAGATCAGGGTGTGTTTGGGGAAGCTGAAGTGCTACTGTGGCACGCCTGCTGATCGCTTTCCTGTTATATTACAAGATCATAACAAGATCAAGTACTGACTGGGATTCATTCCCTAGTGTCGCTCAAGTGTGTGTGGTTGCATCAAGTGAAAGCAAGTTTAAAGCATAGTTTCCCTTGACAATGTTGCCTTTGATTCTACTACATGCTGTTCGATTGAACAGTGATGGACTTTTTAAAGGCTTGTGGAAAGCTTCAATAGGGCAGGACATGTCAATGACAAGCACCCTAGAACATTTGCCCTGTCATATACTTTTCAGTGTGTCCCATTACCGTGCTGATTGGATGTGTGTGTGTGTGTGTTTTCCACAGGTGTGAGTGTACTCCAGGCTACACTGGAGACCACTGTGACCTGGACTTTGATGACTGTGCCGAGAACAAGTGTCAGAATGGTGGACAATGTATCGACGCTGTCAACGGCTACACCTGTGTATGTCCTGAGGGATACAGGTGGGTACACACACACACACACACACAGTTGATGTGAAAAAAACTGGATGTATAAATTGGATTACACACTTCACGACAAGACATGACGTTTACACGTTGCCGTGTTTTTGTTGAACTG
This sequence comes from Thaleichthys pacificus, assembly GCA_023658055.1. Lineage (NCBI taxonomy): Eukaryota > Metazoa > Chordata > Actinopteri > Osmeriformes > Osmeridae > Thaleichthys > Thaleichthys pacificus. The sequence goes on from CM042876.1 coordinate 7,753,731, forward strand.
GCTCACGTGTGTGTGTGCGTGTGTGTTGCAGCGGCCTCTTCTGTGAGTCCCCCCCACCCATGGTCCTCCCTCGCACCAGCCCCTGCGACAACCACGAGTGCCTGAACGGGGCGCAGTGCGTTGTCATGGAGATGGACCCCCTCTGCCAGTGTCTCCACGGTTACGAAGGAGAGCGCTGTGAGAAGTTGGTCAGCGTCAACTTCATCAATAGAGAGTCTTACCTTCAGCTGCCTTCCAGCCTGGTCTCCCCTCAGACTAACATCTCACTGCAGGTACACACACACGCGCACACACACACACACACCCTTAGGTGACTGAATACTTCAGGGACATAAAATCCCAATTATGTAGTGGAGAAGAGTAGGTTTATGTAAAAGCACTGTGTAACTGTGCGTGTCAGATTGCCACAGATGAAGACAGCGGTGTGCTGCTGTACAAAGGAGATAATGACCACATCGCCATGGAGCTGTATCGTGGACGCCTACGCGTCAGCTACGACACTGGGTCCTACCCCCCCTCCGCCGTGTACAGGTACACTCACACCATCAGTATCTGAATGCCTAACATTTCACATAGAAACGCCACACATCTTGCACACGCATAACAGTCTAGCCTCACCTCTCCACACACACACACACACACTCTGACCTCCTGACCTGTTTGGTGTCCCAGTGTGGAGACGGTGAATGACGGCAGCTTCCACGTGGTCGAGCTGGTGGCGTCAGACCAGATCCTGTCTCTGTCCATCGACGGGGGGGCCCCCAAGTCCATCACCTCCCTCAGCAAGCAGTCCACACTCAGCATAGACTCCCCGCTCTATCTGGGAGGTATGGAGACGGGTGTGTGTGTGGGGGGGGGGTGGCATTGAATGTGTGCGTCTATCGGAAACCCCCATATGTGTTATGTGGTGTATGTGTGTTGTGTTCCTTTTTGACTCACCTACAGACTTGACTTTTTCTGTTCCCCCGCCTCAGGAATGCCCAACCGCGTGTCGACCTCTGGAGGCGGGGCGGGCCTCTCGGCTCTGCAGCACACCTCCGGGGGCCGCAACGGCACCAGCTTCCACGGCTGCCTCCGCAACCTCTACATCAACAACCAGCTGCAGGACCTGGGGGCCGGGCTGGGGGCCGGGCCGGGCCGGGGGGTGGAGCCCGGCTGCCAGCCGTGCCAGCGGGGGGCCTGCACCCAGGGGGACTGCCACCCCACGGGGCACAGCGGCTTCACCTGCACCTGCCACCCTGGCTGGACGGGCACCCTGTGTGACCAGCAGGTGAACAACCCCTGCGACGGCAACAAGTGAGTCACTCCGTCTCAGTCGTCCGCTTCGTTCGGCCACGTTATCGATCGTTTCTTTTTCCCATGTCGTCTGTTCTTCGGTTCACTCGATTAGCTCGTTTGATTCGTTTTTGGGGATCAATCGTAATGCATGAATTATTACGTCAAATGGAGTTAGACAAACGGACATATCAGACGTGTTTGTTTGTCATATTAAATGGACACGCTAAAGTGGTTTGGAGAAGGCATGTATAAAACTGGATTTGGGAAACACAATTGAATGCCTCCCCCTCCCCCCCTCCCCCCGCCCCCCCCTCAGATGTATCCACGGCTCCTGCCTGCCCATCAACTCGTACTCGTACTCGTGTCGCTGCCAGCCGGGTTTCGCCGGCGTGCTCTGTGACGAGGAGGACCAGGACGCCTTTGACCCGTGTCAGGTGACGCACTGCAAGCACGGCTCGTGCCGCCTGTCGGGCCTGGGCAAGGCCTACTGCGAGTGCAGCCCCGGGTACACGGGGGACACCTGCGACAGAGGTGAGCGGGGGTGGGGGTGCGGGCGTGGGGGTGGTTGTGACAGCAAGAGTGATGGATTGTCATTTGTCCAACCCTTGCTGCCTGTAAAGTCTGCCGTGCATGAAGCGTGTATGTGATTAAGTGCGTGTGTGTTTCATTAAGTGTGTTTCTGCGACAGGAACTGGATGTATGATTTTGTGTGTGTGACTGAGTGTGTAGGAGAGAGAAAGCGTGTGTGTGATTGTTCATGTGTGTGAGACAGGATTTGTGTGTGATTGAGTGTGTTTGTGTGATTGTGTGTGAGAGAGGAAGAGTGAGTGTGTGATTAAGTGTGTGTGTGAGAGAGAGAGAGAGAGAGAGAGAGAGAGAGAGAGAGAGAGAGAGAGAGAGAGAGAGAGAGAGAGAGAGAGAGAGAGTGTTTGCGTGCAGCTGTGTACTGAGCCCCTGAGAGAACGCCCAAGGCGGAGGCCTTGTGGTGTCTGGTGTGAAAGCAGTGGTGTCTGGTGTGATGTGGTCTCGCTCGCCCGTCTTCTCTCTAACTGCCTGTGCTCTGTGTCTCCTGCTCTAACCCCCTCCTCTCTCTGCAACCTCTGACAGCCTCTGAGTCCTCTTTCAACCCCACAAGGGGGGTCACGCAGGTGAGATCTCTCTCTCTCTCTGTCTGTCTCTCATTTTCTGGCTCATTCTTTCCCTCCGTTTTGTCCACTTTTCCGCTATCGCAGCATTGTCTTGTCCTCGTTCATCACACAGGAACGGCGTCTCTCCAGCCTGTCAGTGTTTCCATGCCGGCTTTGTCCTCCACGAACCCTTCCCTGCTTGTATTACAATCACTTCCTCTCCTGTCCTCCATCCTTTCATCCGACTCACCTCGCTTATTCCGTCTTTCGCTTTACTCACTCCTACAACATCTGTTTGTCCCTCCATCTTTCCCTGCGTCAAACCTATACATACCCCTTCTGCTTTAATCTCCTTCCTTTTGTTGACAATATACCTGTTGTCCGAAATCCAACTCTGGAACTCAAGTGTCCCTCTCTCCCCATCCCCCCCTCTCTCTCTATCTTATTCCCTCCCTCCCTCTCCCTCCGACCCCTCCACACGCACACCAGAGGTGGCCTGCCGAGGCGAACGGATCCGAGATGTCTACCACAGACAGCAGGGCTACGCCGCGTGCCAAACCCAGGAGAAGGTCTCCCGCCTAGTGTGCAGGGGCAGCTGCCCGGGGGGGTCAGGGGGCCCGGGGGGGTCCTGCTGCACGCCCCTGAGGAGCAAACGCAGGAAATACACTTTTCAGTGCACCGACGGCTCTTCTTTTGTCCAGGAGGTGGAGAAGGTGGTGAAGTGCGGCTGCACGCAGTGTCCTTCCTTGTAAAGAAAAAGAAAGAAAAAGAAAGAAAGAAAAAAAAGAGAGAAAAGCTAGATACCACCCCCTCTGCCCCTGCCCTCCTTGTTTTGAAGTTGAACCTTGGTGATTTTTTTCCCGTTTTATGGGGTGGGTTGGGTTCATTGCTTTTAGTCCCCCCCCCCCCCACACCCCTCAGTCCCCACACCCCGTCCAAATCCCGCATCACATAAGCCGCCCACTCCCTCCTTACCTCCTTCCACCCCGTCCATCCCTCCGTATTTCTGTGACCCCACTTGAAAAAGTCAAAACAGAAAACAGAGAAACATCTAGAAAAAAGTACCTTTTTCTTGCCAGTTCTGGACTGATCTATGCTTCCTTGGTGGGGATGTTGAATTATATTGTAAAATACAAAAAACTGACTTATTTTTTATTATGAAGCGGAGAAAAAGACAAAAAAACGAGTTGACTTTTTTCCTATCTTCTTTTTTTGCCATGATTCTAAAGGTGTGCGACTTTACTCTTCCCACATAGACTGACAGGTCAGTGATGGATGACCACTTCCTGTAGACTACTTCCTGTATCCTGTGTGTGTGTTTTTAGGACTTATCTAAACTGTAACACCACAGACGCACAAACTTGTGCTGCATTGAGGTATAGGGGGGTGAAAGTCTGGATTACCCTCGCACACAAGACCGCTAAGAGACTGTGTCACATTCACAGACACACACCACACGTGCACACACACACATACAAACTTAAGCACACATACACACACACACACCTGTAGAAGAAGAGTTAATGATTAGTATTGATTGATATTAGTGATCAGGTTAAACATCACCTGTCATTCTCTGCCCGGCTCCTTCAACAATGACAAGTATTTATAGTTTAATAAATACCTGTGCTTATTGAGTAGATCTCCCACGTTTATCTGCCTGATTCCTTTAATATATATTAATTTATATTTGTTCTCATATTTTTGTATTAAAGACATAATCAGTCGCGATAGATTGACTAACATATGGTTGTCCTTTTTTCAGTTGCCTAAGATAAGTTGTTTTTTTTGTTTTGAGTTTTTTGACCACTGAAAAACTATTGTGTTTTGCCGGAAACATTAGTTACATTTTAATCTGCAAATGTGACGTGAAGACATTGTATATTTTTTGTCGCTTTTTTCCTGAGAGTTTGTACTGTGCCAATACGAAGGTCTTTATATTAGAGTGTAAATGTATAAGTAATTTCCCTGCGTACGTGCTTATGTCACTAAGAAACACGTTGAGTATAGCATCGACCCTAGCAGATACTACTTAGAGCTGTTTTTACCTTTTTAACAAATTTATGCGTAAACAAAAAATACTGTGACTTTTCTAATTAATGAAACTACTTTGTTAGCCCCTTGTCTACAATGTTAACATGTTGCTGCTATGTTTTGTATCTTAGACTTGGATCCTGATCTGTATGTTAGAAAACTCCCAGGCTCCTGCAGTGAGGGTTGCCTTGTGTAATAGATCAATATGCCCCCCCCACCCCCCCCCCCCTCTTGTGCATTGTGCTTTAAATGACTCCCCCCCCCCCTCCTCCTCGTCCCCAGACTAATGTCAGTTTCCTGACTGATATTTGTTAATTAAACACAATATTTACCTCACGTCTCTCACATTTTTTGCATTAAGTTGTTCAATTTTTGTTTTCTTTCCTTTTTTCCTGTTAGGCTCCTATAACGATTAGCCGTTTGGTTGTGTAAGGGATACTAACCAAGGACATTTCTTTGTAGGGTGTGTAGGTTACTTGTACCCAGCAGGGCATGATCTGGAAACCCAACTTCTCAGAGGACCAAAAAGAAGCGGAGAAAGACCAATGAATGAAGGCGTTGGGATTCTGCAGGACAATAGTGCCATCTAGTGGGAAACGATGAACGAACGTCCTGTTGTAAATCAGCTTTGCCTTCCTTTCAGAGTGGAGAAGTGGCATGGGAGTAAAGAACATGTTGTGATTGCAAGGTCATCGTTGGTTCAAGCCCTGGACGTGATTAGCGCTTTTATTTTGAACATATGCTGTCAACAAACATGCTATTGAATTGCTTTTAGAAAAATGGCTCCCTTCCTCCTGTGTGTGGGCAGGGAAGGAGTTAAGGGGATACGAATTGAAGATGGGCAGAAAGGAAAGATTGAAATCGTGGGAAAGTAGTGATATTGAACAGAGGATAGGCAGCAAGAGTGGGAAGGAGAGAAGGGAATGTGGAGGAGCAGAGCAGTGACAGCACTTTTAGCCCTTTTTTGTAGAAATTCTCTACGCCACGTTCAATTGTTTGTTCCAAAACAATTTTCTTTATGCCTATTCTCCCAACTCGACTGATTATATACCTAAATTGTTTTGTGTTTGTGTAAAGAGACTGTATACATCTGTAGAGTTGACTAGATCTCCAACAGAAAGCAAGCAACGGCTGCAGTCTTGTTCTAAACCTCTTTCTTCTGTATAATCACAGGGTTCCTGCAGGTTTCAGCAGATTGAAATTGAGATTATTAATTTGTAAGACCTACACGACGCATTACAAAAAAAATATTCAAATGAAAGAATATATAATATATATTGAATCGAAATGTGATAAACAATCGTGAATTGACCCCCGAGAATCGAATCGTGAAGTACCGTTCCCACCCCTAATACGGTAAGTTGTACATTTCTGTTTAATATTTAACCGTGTTGCTGAAATAAATAAGTCTATTCAAGAAAAGTCTACTTATCATCACTGTATTTTGTGAACAAGTACTTACAAAACAAGTGAAAGTTGAACGGATTTCTAAGTATGATTAGAAGGCAGAGTATTCTGTTTTATAACTTGAATATATAGTATTATAACTAGTATTGAGTGAAATTTAAGACCTCGGATGAAAATCTGGCCGTTTTTAGACTTTTTAAGACCCCGCGGGAACCCTGAATCACTATGCACTATTGAGCATGACACAAACTACAAAAACAAAGTATTTAATTGTAAAACACACATCACAGACTGTTTCAAATGTTGGCAACAATCCTCCCTCATTGTTCCCGCCACAACATACGGATGCTTCTTCTGGTGAAGATCCTTACGGATGCTTCTTCTGGTGAAGATCCTTACACTCTGCCCTCACTAGCGGGGGGGAAACCCCCTGTGTGGCCCCCCCCTCCCTCTGAAGCCCCCCCTGTCCCCTCGGAAGTTGGGCCTGTTCCTCTCCCTGCCACGGTCGCCACCCCTGCCCGCGTTAGGCCCGCCTCGCCCCCCTCGAGACGCCCCGCCCCCACGGCCCTCCCCCTTGAGTTTGGCGGGCGGGGACTTGGGGCGGAGCCTCTCGATCTCCTCGGTGCAGCCGGACAGGTGGGACTCGGGGATGGAGAAGTGGGAGGCGTAGGCCTCGGGGTTGAAGTTGCTGTTGGTCAGAGTGGGGCCCACCGTCAGCCAGCCTGGGGGGAGACAGTGGGGGGGGGGGGGGAGACAGTGGGAGGAGGAGAGCATGGAGAACACAGGGTTGACATACATGTTATACTATATTAAAACACGCAGTAAGGAGTAGTCCACAACTTCCAGCCAGTCTTGCCTGCCACCCCCCTCCCTCCTCCTCCTCATTCGAGCCCCTTACCTGGTCTGATGGTGGAGTCTCGCCCAAACAGGTGCAGCCGCCGGCGGCCCAGGCAGAAGTGCTCGATGATGTGGAAGATCTCCACGGGCTTCTCCACGTTGCCCATCTCGGGCTCCTCGGTGATGATCAGGTCGATGTCCACGTTGGCGTGGATGAAGTCTCCGTCCGTGCTGCGCCGCACCGTGCCCTTGATGCCCATCAGACAGTGCTCCTGTGAGGGGGAGAGAGGAGGAGAGAAGAGGAGGAGGGGCATAGTGGAGGGGTAGAGAGGAGGAAGGGTACAGTGTAAGAGGAGGAGGGTTTGAGAGAGAAAAGTATGGATGGTGAAGAAAAGCCCAGATGTTTGGAGAGGTGTGGGTGTGGAGGGTGAGGAGACCCAGCCTGCTGCATGTTGTACCTTGGTCCTCTGGAACACAGCTTTGGGGTCCAGGGTCTTGGTCTTGCCTGGGTTGTTCTTGTTGGTCTTTATCCAGCAGATGTCCTCACAACGCCTGAAGCCCCACTTCCTCAGACACTGAGACACAGGGAGCAGGCAGGCCTTTATGGGCACCTTGTTCACTAACACTTCCTCAGACACTGAGACACAGGGAGCAGGCAGGCCTTTATGGGCACCTTGTTCACTAACACTTCCTCAGACACTGAGACACAGGGAGCAGGCAGGCCTTTATGGGCACCTTGTTCACTAACACTTCCTCAGACACTGAGACACAGGGAGCAGGCAGGCCTTTATGGGCACCTTGTTCACTAACAGTTCCGTCCTAGTTTCAAAATGACTTTTCCATACCTGATTTTTGATAGTAAAAATGATTTTGTCTGTCTTTTGTGAATGTGCTAAAACACAGTAAAAACAGCCCCATCTAGTGAGAATTCAGTAGATTAACTTAACTGCATGTAGCCCCAATGAGTTTGGATTTCAATACTGAAATACATTTCTGTCTGAAGTGTTACAAACAATAACTGGAAAAACAGTTGGCTAGCTTCAAGGTCATGGTAATAACATGACGCTAAGAACACAGCAACACCAGCACATGCAGAACGCTGAGGTTGGTGTGCTCACCATCCTGCCCAGGTCCAGCCCCTCTCCAGACCCACACCAGAGGAAGACGAAGGAACGCAGCGCCGAGATCTCCTCAATCTCCAACTTCATGATCTACACAGAGGGACAAAGATTAAACACTAATTCAAAGAACAATGTTCCATTTCTGTCCTTGTCACACACACACACACACACTCTCAGAGTTGGACACATGCAGTGACACACACAGTGTGCGGTGAAGGCGTGTGGTACTTGCGTCGTCCCAGTTCCAGAAGCGCTCCGTGTGGCTGATGCCAGACTCTCTGTAGTACTCCTCCAGAGGAGGCTCCAGCAGGATCACGTCAAACTTACACTTCAGCTCCCGCAGGTCAAAGTGCTCCGGCTCCGCCTGCAGGTACCTGCACACACAGGACATGCTCATTAGATGGGGACTGGGTGTGTGTAAGGGGTGGTCAGTGAATTCTCTTACATGGGTGGTGTGTGTTTGTGTGTATGGGGGTGGTGAGTGATCTTACATAGGGGGGGTGTTGGTGGTGGAGATGAGCTCGTCCTTCAGTCTGATCAGCTCTCTGAGTTTAGGATACTCCTCAAACCTGTCAGCCAGACCTGGGCAGGGACAACACACACACACAATTGCAAACAGGAGACATTTCCACAGGAATTGTCATAGACAAAATTTTGCTAATAAAAGTTAACAAACAAATGCCAACATTTGTCTTTTTCAATGTACATTAACTTAAGCAAGATGTTAAATAGAAATTGTATTGAAGCACAGTGAAAACAATCTTGTCTAGTTCGGTTAAGGTTGGATTTTATTACTGAGGTTAATATGTCTATGTGAAGTGTTTGTTAGTAGCAATACAAATAAATGATAAATAAACAGTGTGACTTTGCTTTCTTTCTCCACACCCATACTTACCAACATCTCTGATGAAGTTTTGGGGTCTATGTCCCGTATCCACAAAGTGCTGGCAGTAGTCATTGTGTGGGTTAAGACTCTGGGTACCCTGACAAGACAACAAACGACATCAACCCTCACATCATCTACATAGATGGTTGGAATGAGAAAAGATCCTCCCCACAAATGTGTTTGATGAATGGATAGGAGGATGGCTTACCTTCAGGAAGGTACTGGAGTCCTTGTACACCTCTTCATATGGGTTCCCATCATCAGTCTGTAGCACCTCCACTTCATCCTACAGAGACACACACATGGAACCAGTCACCATCTTATCAGCGGAGTTCAATCTAAGTCTGTGTGTGTGTGTGTGTGTGTACCTTCTGCTCCTCTACATCCTCCTCTGTGTCCTCGCCCTCTGTCGGAGTCTTCCGTTTAGAGGTTGTGGCCAGCGTCTGGAATGAGGCCCTGTAAAGAAATTCCAGGAACACTTAAGGTTCAAGGTTCTCTTTACTGTCCCCAATAGGGGGAAATGGTTTTGCAGCCAGGGTTCACATAAGGACAACATCAACACACAATCACAAAGTACCGGAAAATGGAGATTGGGGAATTTGAAGTACAAATGGGCAAGTAAGCTGATTACAGGTCAGGATAGTACAAGAAAGGCAGCCAAAGAGCTATCTACTATTGAGCATAAAAAATGCACTTGGGATGAAAGAAACGAGTCTTTTAGGCTTAATTATATTCATCCCATTGTACAATAACAAGGCACTAGATCCACATTTACTGGCACGATACTTAATACTAAAGTGGTTAACATCAGTCAATGGCATGCCTAGTGCAAACCGTGCACAATGTGCACGAGTGGAGTGTAGGCTATCCGCTGTATAAGCCCACCTAGCACCTTTCGTGTAATTCGCGTGTTACCTGCATGTCTCTCGATTTTCCTCAATTTCCTTGAGCTCGTCTTTACTGTTGAGAACGGCGCCGATACTGTCTGCACTCTCCGCTCCCAACTACGTAAAGAAGACATGGTTCAATACAAAATAGTAAGCTACGCGGTATGCTAATGCTAGGGCTAGCGTTAGCTCTAACAACAAGTAAAGTAGTTGGGGAGAACATATATACGCAGTATGCTAATGCTATCTACTTGCTAGGTAATAACTAGTAGTGAATAGTATTTAAGAAAAATCATAGCTAGCTAGGCAGGGAGGCGGGGTATGCCAGCTAGACTGTTTGCTAGTTCATGCGGCTAGAAAGCCTAGTAGTACTGGTAGTGCTACCTGTTGAGCTAGAAGCTGCCGTCTGAGCTTTTGCCGCTCACGAATCTCTTGCAGTCGACTGTTCATACCTAAAACGTGTTATTTCACTTTAGTTAGTTTGTTTTTGTAATTAATTTATAGCTACTTAGCGATTCTTCTTTTACAATAGCAACGTCTTGCATATCGTCTTGCAGCCTTTTCTGAAATGTTAGCTGCAGGGGTGCAAGTCGCCGTTTGATGACGTATACTTACTTACAACCAGTTACAACCCAGCCGACGCAGTGACAAAAAGATTACGAGTTACAAAATATTTTGTCCAATAGCAGAACACTTCTCAGTAATATCCTCTGTGGGGTGCAGTTTCATCTCGGTTAATTTCTCTCTAAAGTCTTTCTCTCTTGCTCTAATATTACTTTACAATTTCAGCCTCCGATTTGTTATAGCCTATTACGATATTTCCATTCTCAGTTGTGACAAATTATTATAGGCAGCCTGCATAGACTTCAGAACGTACTGACCATATTCTCTTTAAATGTAGCCTTCAACTATTCCAGTGTGATCCAATACGTGGTATTGAAGCACTACTACTGCATATGTATTAATAATTGAATTGTATCAATAATTTAGCATCCTCATTATCGTTACGGATAGTGACCCACCGAGCCCTCAGCCAGCGCAGTTAATGATGCCCAAACTCCGTGTCCCTTGGGACCTCATCATGCGCAAGCTCTCACCGCCAAGCCCCGGGCACATCAGCGCCGCACAACCAGATTTTCTCACTCCCGGTCCTGTCCGTCCCCGGCGGTGTGGATTTCTATGAAGACGGCATTACTCATTGAATCAGATGTAGCCTAACTCAGACTGAAGTTTAAAACCGAAACAAAATGGGTTCAATATATACCAACCTCCTCCTCGCGTTTCTACTCAGCATTTTAAACTGCTGTTTTTCTACCGACGTTCCCTCCTTCATCCTTCCGTTCACCGACTGCATCCAGAGCCGCGGAAGAGACGGCTTCTATCAGGGAGCGATAGACGTCACCGAGTCCGGTGGACGGTGCATGAACTGGAGCGAGGTGTCCGGATTTAATGAGAGGTACCCGGGTAAAGGAATAGGAGACCACAATCACTGTCGGAACCCGGACGGGAGGATCCGGCCATGGTGTTTCTTTAGAAATAGCCGAGGCAGAGTGGACTGGGGTTACTGCGACTGCAAACAAGGTAAACATTGGCCGGTAGACAAACAGGCTACTGTTGTTTTTCAGTGTTGTGTCAATAGAATTATAGAATTGGCGAGTGTATGTATAAAGAAGAGACACAGAGAGACGGCGATAGAAACAGTGAACTACTGTCAGCCGTCATGTGCGGGTGCGTGTGTTTGAAATTAAAAGTTGACGGATTCCATTGGACAATATTGGAAAAAGTCACCATAACTTCCGTACCGTTGTGTTTCTTTGTCTGAACTATTTTGTGAAGCACCCAAAGTAGTCAAACAAGATTCTCACACACACCTTGCACGCTCAAGGGGAGATGCAGAAGGCAAGCCTCGGCACATTTGAGCCTTTAAATTACTGTCTAAGTATTTGCCAGTGGTCGTTTCGGAATAGGAAAACTTTGCTTTGTGACTTAAAGGATGTATCTATTTTGTAGGCTAGCCTGCAACGTATATTTTAATACTCACCCACACACATAGGCTATATATATTCTTTACAACATCTTAATTTAATCCATGTTTAAATTGTATTCAAAATAGCCGAGCCTAGGCTAACTAGGTGCAAATAAATTAGGCTATCACATGGTATTTGTTGAGTTGCTTTATAATTGCCTACATTTCAACCAAGCTGTGGTAAAGTAACCTTACATGCTGACCCTGGATGTAGCCTAGTCCGCTCCAGTGCTCTCTTTGCGATGACAGAAACAGTGTGTGTTTGTTGGGGTGTGTGTGATGACAGGAATGGGCCGTGTTATTTCCCCTTGGCTTCACGCGGACAGCGCGTGGTATTTTTAGCATTGGTGAGAGCGCGAAGTGGATTTGTCAGCTCCTTAAAAATGAACATAAACACGCATCAAACAAAATAGTTGAAGTTAAAATCCCGTAATTTTTTGGACAACTAAGGAGATAAAATGAGTGTGTGTATGTGTGTGTGTGTGCGTGCGTGCGGGTATGATTTAAGACATGACTACCCTGTGCCGGACGTTCCCGTCAGGGCAAGCCTCAAATGCGCTGACGAAACTGAGAGGCATGGATACCCCAACAGTATCTAGTGTGCGCATATGTAACTACTGTGTGAGTGTTTTGTGTGCATGCTGTAACGCATTACCACTTTTACTGGTTGGGAAGGAGAATTTATGATCATAAAAGTGAGGTATATGGAATAAAAAGCACAAAGCAATCAGGTTATTCCTGTAAACTAGCTCCCAGAAGACTAAAATGTACACGCACACATACACACACATCCAGTCACTGTCTGTACCTTTGTGTCTGAGAGCTTACTGAAAGGGCCAGGTCGTAAAATTCACTACATTCTGTTTTTCATATGGACAGATTGATAGGCACATTACTAAATAGGATGTGTGTGTGTCTTCTGTTGTGGAACGTGATGTGTGTGTCGTCTGCAGGATGTGTGTGTTCAGCACTTTATACCACTGCTTCTAATGAAAGTCATTCCCTCTCTTATCTCTCCCTTTCTACACCCCCCCCCCCCCCTCCCACACACCTTCCCCTCCACCATCCTCCACTCCCACCAGGGTCAGTGCGTCTGCAGGGCGGACGGTCCAAGCTGGAGGGCAGGGTGGAGGCCTACCTGGGTGGGGTCTGGGGGTCTGTGTGTGGAGACGACTGGGGAGACGAGGACGCTACTGTGGTCTGCAGACAACTGGGGCAGGGGTGAGGAGAGCGCACACACACATGCACACACACACACACGCACACACAGCATACACAGTAATACAAGCAGTACACTTACAGATGCACACAGACAATCTCTTTTTCTAAACTCACATTCTCAGTCACACACATGACTGCTGCTAGATTGTGCATTGTGCTGGCTCAGACCACTGCTAGCCAGGTGTTTCTACTAATTCAATGAGACATACTGCAGTGAATGATAGTACTGTAGCTGTGGCGTTCAGTCTCTGGAAACATCGCTCTGCTCTTCCTGCTCATCGACCATGAACCACATGTTGACCGCTCTGGTCCTCTTGAGCTCCTGAAACTTAATGAGCTGTAAACGTCACTGCTCTTCGTTTCTCCTCACAAACAGTCTTTGTAATCTTCCCCCGTCTAACACTGGCATTCCAAACCCCTCCTCTACCCCCTCCCCAAGGGGTGTTTGAATACCTTCAGTCCTCTGCTATGTACCTCTCTGTGCATACATATACACACATACACACACACACACACACACACACACACCAACGGTCTTGATTGTGAGATGAGGTCAGGCCAGTGTCAACACTGTGGTTCTCCAGAGACAAGGGGGGCCGTGACCAGATCATACCCAGAGACAGTGCACCATAACTGGGGTGAAGTCAATGCATGGCCCTTGATTTCCCTGGAGGAGCTCTCATTGACACTCTGACACTGACACCAATGCAGACAAGTGTGCACATGTGGTACACCCACGCACACACACATGCTCTAACACACACACACACACACAGAGGCCAGTGTGCTCACAGGAAGCGAAAGGGGGGGCATATGTCAGTCTCGTGTCACAGAGTTCCAGTGATGAGTTTAAACTGTCGGGTTATTGACGCGAAGAGAGTGATCTGCCTGACCCTTGAACAGCCCATTATTGACAGGATATGACCTTGGAATGGCTCAAGGTGACAGCCCGCCACAGCCTCAAAATGGCCACTTTGTCCGAGTCCAGATGTTCTTTTTATTAGCTTTAGCAGTACTCTCTGTGTTTGTCGTGCCATCTTTCCATCTCTTTCCTTTTCTGTGCCCCGCCCTCTCTCCTTCCCCACCTCTCCAGGTTCACTGGGCGGGCCCGTACCACCCCCATCTCTCGTCTGGGTGTGGCCAGGCTCCACTGGAAGGCGGTCCACTGCGAGGGGGCGGAGTTCGACCTGATGCAGTGTCCCAAGACGGCCTGGAACGGAGGGGAGTGTCCCCAGGCCGCTGCCCTCACCTGCACGCCCCCGGAGGGTAGGCTCACTCCGTGTGGGTGTTGGAATTCCATAAAGGGTTAGGGGTTGGGGATAACACCATTTTGAATTGGAGTGAATGTGTTCCTCGCTAGTATGTAGTAGTATGTACGTGTCTCTACAGCCACATGGCATGCTTGAATGCAAATGTGATAACTCTGTGATGTGTGTGTGTATGTGTGTGTGTGTGTGCCCCAGCTGCGACGGTGGTCCCTGTGCGGCTGGTCGGGGGGCGTTCAGGGTTGGAGGGCAGAGTTGAAGTGTTCCACGGGGGCGCAGTGGGGGTCCGTCTGCGATGACCAATGGGACGACAGTGATGCAGAGGTGGTCTGTAGACAGCTGGGGCTGGGGTGAGCATGCACACACACACACACACACATCAACATTCACACCCACAAACATTCTCTCAGCACATATTTATAATGTCAATTCACAAAGAGGGAATGAAGGGGAAGGAATGACAGGCCAACAGAGAGAGAGGGAGAGAGAGAGGGAGGGAGAGAGGGAGAGAGAGAAACAGAGCGAGGGGAAGAGACAGACAGAGGAGTGATGAGTCAATGTGGGTGTCCTTGCCCTCTCCCTCTCGTCAAGTATGTGAAATATTCATGTTGGTTCGAGAGAGAGAAAGAGGGGGTATTGAGAAAGAGAGAGAGAGAGAGAGAGAGAGAGAGAGAGAGAGAGAGAGAGAGAGAGAAAGGAAAAGATAGATATGGAGGAGAGAGAGGGAGAGAGAGAAATATAGATAAAGGGGGGAAAGAGGGAGGGAGAGAGAGAGAGAGAGAGAGAGAGAGAGAGAGACAGAGGGAGAGAAAGGGCAGCGGTCAGTGAAGGAAGTGTGGGGGTCAACTTCTAAACACACCCTTTGTTCCTATTAAGACCAATGTTGCTGAGATGTGCATACTGAACTACACACACCCACTACAGATGGTCTGAGTGTGTGTGTATATGTGTGTGTGTTCGGTTTGCATCATTGATGAGTACTTGTGAGTACTTTACTGTACTCTATTGTAGTCTGTCTCGGCTTTAATCTACTCTGTTTTAGGCTTCTCTGTTGTCCTCTCCCCTCTCCTCCATTTTCAAAGTAAAAAAAAAAACGAATGTGTGTGTGTTCCCAGACATGGAAATATCCCCTCCTTATAAGCTAAAGCAGCTATTATTACAGAAAGATCCTAACGTGTTACGTCTCCTGTCCCTCCCTCCCGCCCTCCAGGGGCGTGGCCAGGGCGTGGGGTCAGGGCTATTTTGGCCAGGGGGCCGGCCGGGTGTGGCTGGACGAGGTGGGCTGCACGGGTAACGAGCTGTCTCTGGAGCAGTGTCCCAAGAACGACTGGGGCGAGCACAACTGTCAGCACAACGAGGACGCCGGCGTGTCCTGCACACCTCTCACTGGTACACACACACACACACACACACACACACATGCTCGTACATACACACACACACACACAAACACACACACATGCTCGTACATACACAAACACACACACACGGATACACACACAGACACAAGTACAAACACCGTAGCTTGACCCTCCCTCCTTCCGTCCTTCCAGAGGGGACAGTTAGGCTGGTGGGTGGGGAGGGCAGCTATGAGGGCCGTCTGGAGGTCTTCTACCGAGGCCAGTGGGGGACAGTGTGTGACGACGGCTGGACGGACTCTAACACACAGGTGGCGTGTCGGCAGCTTGGCTTCAGGTACACACACGCGTACACGCTAAAATGAACATGCCTCTCACTGGTCAGATCAAATCCAACGTGTGCGTGTGTGTTCTTCGCAGGTCAGGTGAGACCATCCTTTCAGAGGGAGCTGAGGTCACCCCAGTCCCCAGATTCGGTGTGGCGTCAGGTCCCATTCTATTGGACGATGTGAGCTGTACCGGAAAGGAGCCCGGCCTATCACTGTGCAGCAGGAGGGAGTGGCTACGACATGACTGCACACACCAGGAAGACGTGAAGATATCCTGTAGTCCGGAACGCATCGGACAGGGCATCCCTGCCAGTAAGTCTGTGTGTGTGTGTCTGTGTGGCAAGTAGACTATAGCTAATGTTGATAGAATGCTACTGATGCAAGAGCAGCATCAGTTTAAATGGGTCTTCTGCTGCTCTGAGAGCAGAACTGAACTGTAATCAACAGCCACCCACACAAATTATCAATACATGATGTCAGTTTCTCTACCAGTAACTTCTGTAAAAAGACCTAACCGCTACACATTCATGCATGTGTGGATGTGTGAAACACTTGCTCCGTGAGAGAAGTGTGGGTGTCGTCATGGTGATGTGTCCACCATGGGTGGGTTGTTATGGCGACATCCTCTGGACATCTGCACTCCATGTGGGGGTAAAAGACTACGCAGCACATACCCACACACACACACACGCAAACACACACTCTTCAACAGTGTGACTGGAATACTGATGGATTGGAGACAAAACCTTTAAGTGCGTGCTCTCCAACCCCCTAGCAGTCCGTTTCAAAAAACAGGGGATTAGAGAGGAGAAGAAAAAGACAGAACTTGAGAGAAGAGAAGACAGGATTAGAGAGAGGAGAAGAGGATACTGTAGAGTAGTGCTGATGTCCAAAAGCACTGCTTCTATATCTGTATATCTCTCACCACCTTGAAGATCAACGTCTTAACTGTCACATGCCAGTCAAAGATTCACTGGTAGTTTTGTAATATAAGATACACTACACTTGGTATATTGGAATAGGAAGAAATAAGGACAAATTACACCTAGAATAGCAGGGATGAATAAAAAAAACAAACAACAAATACTGGAATAAATATTCCTCATCAAAGGGGGATGATGAGGATTCGAGTAGATCTGGTCAGCTTCCTGCTCGCAGCCAATCAGACTTAATCAGTCGTCGGGGGAGATTAAACGATCCCAGAGAGGCTTGATGAAAGGGGAGGCTAGTCTGCCTGAATTTTATAGGAACAGCTGCCACTCCACTTATCATGCCTGAACAGTCTGTAAAAAAATGATTTACCCTCTGGTTTGAGACCCCCCTTTCCCCCTCTCTTCCTCCCCCTCAATCGCTCCCTCTATGTACATCAATAGTATTGAGGTTAAGTCATTGCACCAAAGCTACTATAAAAGGGAGTGTGGGACTATTTTCCCAAGCGAGACAGGTAGGAAATTCAGGGTCATATTTTCTCCAAAAGCATGGGGAAGATTTTAACGGTCACACCAGTCACTGCCTGACAAGTGCCCACCTCATCTCTAAAGCCCTCAACTCTTAAACAAATCTCACAAGACTTGGATAGGTCTAAAACGTTCAAATGTACCTATGATATTCTGGTTGGAATCATTGACAAGTATCAAGGGGCATGGTTTAAGTTCCAGAGATGGGGAAGGATTTAACAGTCGCACTTTTGACTGAAATAGCTATTTCATTAGATGGCTTAAGATTGTCTGGCAAGAGTCAGCCACTCCAAGCATGGGACATGATGTCATTGCTAACTAAGGTGTGTGTGCGTGTGTATTGCCCCCCATAGCCCCCTCAACATACCACAGACAGATTGGTTTATGTTGCTTTTGGACCAACGGAAAAGCCCATGCGGCACCTTGAAGTCCCTCGCTCTCCGTCTCTGTCTCTCTCCCTCCCTCTCTCTCTCTCAGCTGATAGGTTGATGTGGGCCTGGGAGCTGTGTCAGTGTGTTGACTGTGTTTGTGTGGAGGACAGAGAGAGCGCATTGATAATGTTTGTGTTTCTAAACGAGGAGTCGAAATTGTCCTAACGCTGTTTCCTGAGGAGCCAAGATCAAGTAAACATTCCCATACTGCTCCTCTGCACACATATACACACCCACACACTCGTTACCACTACACACGCACACACACACACACACACACACACACACACACTCCTGACCCCCGTCACTTTGGATTCTAAATGGCATGGCCCCGATAAGATCATAAAATTATTTACTACCCCCATGTGGAAAGAACTGCTCATAAAATACAGACACACTCCCACACACACACACACACACACACTCCCACACACACACACATTCATTGAGTGAATAGTCCTCTTACATATATATTGGGGTTGATGGACAGACAAAGACCAAAATCTCTGTTAGTCTTAGAGAAACTCCAAACACATGAAAAAGACATTACTACCTGGTTGTGTGCACGTGTGTCTGTGAATGTGTGCGGCAGTTAGTTGAGAACCATGATGATAGATCTGCTCAACACAGATCTTGAAACTCTCAGACTGATTTAATTAGCCATCTCTGGACAAATGAGGCTTTTCCTGGACTGTGTGTGTGTGTGTGTGTGTGTTTGCATGCAAGCATATACAGTAGGAAGGGAAAAAGTTAGGTTGAAGAATGACCTTTGAATAGCGACTGGGGCTAATTGTTTTCCCTGCTGTGTACCCCCCCCCCCCCACACACACACACACACACACACACACACACGTAGGCGTTGAGTGGGATTGTGTGTATGAGAGGAGACAGGTGTTTGAGCTACTTCCCCCTGTGTGAAACAGGAACACACTGGTCCCTCACATAGGCCCCTGTACCAGTGGACCATACTCTGGATGTCAGCTCAGCCAATCAAGAACAGCTAAGACTGGGCTTAATCAACATGTACTTGATTTGCTGATATGGGCCTTCTGAAGAGTTAGTATTTGGAGACTGTTACCCAAGTATTGTAGGGTGTTTCTTTCTCCAGTAAAGTTATAATACTTATATGAGTTTTTTTCTTCTTTCTGACTTTGTGTGTTTCTGAGCTGAAACAATCTGGTATTGCTCTCACTCTGAGTTTGTGTGTGCATGCTATGTATTTGTGTGTGTGTGTGTGTGCTGCGTGCGTGCGTGCGTGTGTGTGCTCCAGGTGTACCAGTGAGGCTGGTAGGGGGAGAGAGCCCCAGGGAGGGTCGTGTGGAGCTCTACCTGTCTGGCCAGTGGGGGACAGTGTGTGATGACGGCTGGAACGACCGTGGAGCTGAGGTGGTGTGTCGACAGCTCGGCTACAGGTGTGTATCCTTGTGTGTGTGTGTGTGTGTGTGTGTGCGAGAGAGAACGAGAGAAAGAATACTCTACATGTCCATTCATACATCATACATCTAAACTCTAAAACGCACACACACACTCAGACATACACACACAGGGTTCAAGAAAGACAGGGGTTGTAGAATAACAGCCGAGGCGATTGGTGAGTGGTGACATTCTAATGATGAAGTACAGTCATTACTGAACAGTGTCATATTAAATTAACACTGTGGGAATGCAGATCACACAAATGGTTTGGACAAGCTTTCATCCCCTCCTCTAACTCCCTTTCTTTGCCTCTGTCTTGCTCGCTCTCTCTCTCTCTCTCTCTCTCTCTCTCTCTCTCTCTCTCTCTCTCTCTCTCTCTCTCTCTCTTTCTCTCTGTCTTTCTTGCTCTCAAAGTATCTCTCCATCGACATCTGTCTTTCTCTTTGTCTCTCTTCACTAAACACCTCATATTGTCTTTATTGAATCTCTCACCCCTAAACATTCCTGCATATCACACAACACACAGATCTGCAGCAATGTATACAGGCACACACACACACACACACACAGCCTAAAGGGACCTCTGAAGTTAAACAAACGACTTCACGTCACAGATTATCTCCTTTATCGCCCTTTCAATTGAATTCTCTCTCCCCCAGTTTCCCTCTCTTTCTCTCCTCTCCTCGCTCTCTCTTTCTCAGCAGGGGACTCTCATCCTTCTCTCATCCCCCTCTCTCTGACACATGTGTCCAGGATGAAAGACACATCTGGAGTCCATAAATGTGAGAGAGAAAGTGAAAGCGAGGGTGGGAGAAATAGGGAGAGAGGGAGCGTGTTCCAGGCGTGTTAGAACGTCTTGGGTCATGGCTTCGTCTCGGACAGGGCGCGGTGATAGACCATTACATACATCATGCACCCAGAGGACTGGAGAGGTGATGACACACACTGAGACAGATAGAAACACACACACACACAGTCCAGGAAGCGCAAGCGCACCCACACTTTGTGTCTGCGTTGATGTGTGTGTCCCTTAGGCCTCAACTAATCAGTTATGGTACTGATTCAGTAAAATAACCATAGAAAAGGGTTTCTTGTAGACACACACACACACACACACACACACACACACACACACACACGCACACACTGAAAGGTTTGGAGGCTAAAACAGTGTAGCGAGTCTTCACGGTCTTCTACCCTAAATGATGCAGAATAGTAGTACACTCAGTAAAGGGAAAGAAAGATACATTTAAAGAGGGAATTGATTCTGTTTGAAAAAGACTGTTAAGCATCAAGATTAATGGACCATTAACTTGGCCAAGACTCAAGTGTAAGAAATAGCATTTTTCTGAACAACAACAAAAGGGCGCCACCATGTTTCCTGTTCCAAGCCAGGGTCTTAGGAGAACCTTTAGTTAACCCAAATCTTCAACAGGGCCAAACTAAATATAGACTTAATGTCTGAAATCAATGAATCACTACCATGGGCAATATCAGCAGCTATTAGATGTTGTTCATTCTTGAAAGAAAAGCTACAAAAAACACTGGTCTCACCAAAAACAACCTATCATAGTTAACCGTCTGTCCAAAGATAAATAATGACTTCCTTGGGTAACTCAAGCAGTAATGTATGAAGCAACTAGATTATCTTTCAGTTTGGAGCTGTGGAGGGAATTAAAGCTGTTTCCCTGGAGAAAGATTAGGAGAGTTAGCTGTCGGTCAATGAAAGTTGGAGTTCAGTCTCAAATGACATTGTTAGACCCTGGACACTTCATCTGAACAGAGCACGGTGTGGCTGGACAGGCCTACGTGTGTTACTGCTGTTGCATTACTTGGGTGTGGTGTTTCACCATGGAAGTAGACAGTTTAGATGTTTCAATAAGAGAGGGAGGATTTACCTTTGAGAGGCTATGGAGTCTTTCACACACACACACGCACGCACATACACACACACTCACACGCGCATACGTCCATGCAAACACAGAAACTCTCACACCTACACAAGATCATACAAGCACACACACACACACATTGGATGAAGCGAGTCCTTTGCAGAGTTCAGAGGTGAGGGTATGATACTGTGTTATCAGATAGAGGTGTCGAGGCCTGATGTGTGTCACAGCCTGGGAATGTAAAATCATAACACCAGCCCTCCTCTGCTGTCATCACCAACTATACACACTGATAACCAGGCTGGCCATGTGTGGATGTGTGTGGATGTATGTGTTTGTGTGGCACTGAGAACATCAACAAGCTTAATGACTCATTCTAGAGAGTAGAGGATTGTAAATGGCTTCTTAGAGATTGCAGCCCACCTTCTACGACCAAAAACACAAATTCAAGCTTGCACCTTTTCCCTCTGTGTGTGTGCGCACGCGTGTCTTTGTGTGTGCACGCGTGTCTTTGTGTGTGCACGCGTGTCTTTGTGTGTGCATGTGTGTATGCGTGTGTGTTGTCCCCAGCGGTGTGGCCAAGGCTCGCGTGATGGCGTATTTCGGCGAGGGGACAGGGCCCATCCACGTGGACAACGTGAAGTGCAGCGGCGAGGAGCTCTCATTGGCCGACTGCCTTAAGCAGACGCCAGGCACACACAACTGTCGCCACAGCGAGGATGCAGGGGTTATTTGTGACTACGGCCAATCAAAACCCGGAACCGTGGAGGGCAAAGGTCAGACACCGTCTATCTAAAAACCCAGATCAGCTGCACATTTGCTTATGTGTTATTACAGACTTATTGGTTGCCTTGTTTTGACACTGTCCCATCATTGTTTTAGTTCAGGATGCTGAACGCATTTGACAGTATTTGCAAATAGTTTTCAGTCTATTCAACTATTTAACAAACATGTCCTAATGTTTAATTGTTTCATACAAACGTATTGACTAATGTGACAATGATGATTGAAGAAACAGGGTGAGAGGGCCATCATTCAATAGGTGTGTGCGAGTCAGGGAGGGAGTTTAACGGGGAATGTGTGTGTCTGTGTGTGTGTCTCCAGATGGTAAAATGGAGAACTCTGTTATAGCTACACCCTGTCTATCACACAGCAGGACACATGTTGGTCTTTCACAGCTTACATATCTCTATTACACACATACACACACACAGCCAAAGGGATGTGGGTAGTGGAATTGTGTTTAGACTACTTGTGGTGTCATTGATTGGATCGAGTGAAGAAGCAGTTACCTATTTCAACATGAAGTCTCTAAACACACACACACACAGGATATACACAGGCAGGAAAAGTGATCTCTCATTTATTATTACTATCAATTCAATAATCTAATAACTCTTCAACCTGAGCCCAAAGGTATGGGTCACCCATCACCAACCACCCAGACACACACACACACACACACACACACACACACACACACACACACACACACACACACACACACACCAACGGTTGTCCTCTGCTGTCTGGTTCAGATCCTGTGGACTTAGTCTGTGGTCTGCGTCTCATACACACTCGCCAACGCAGGATCATTGGAGGAGAGAACTCACTGAGGTAAGAGAGGGAGGGGAGGTGAAAGGGAGAGAAGGGGAGAGAGAGAGATAAAGAAAGAGAGGGGTGAGAGGGTGAAAGAGACAAACCTAGAGAGATGGCAACCTAGAAAGAGGGGGGAGAGAGAAAGAGAGGGAGAGACAGCCAGAGGGTGAGAGAGAGAGAGAGAGAGAGAGAGAGCGAGAGTGAGTGAGGGAATGAGGGACGGAGAGAGGGAGAGAGATGGAGAGGGGATAGAGAGAGAGAAAGCGGGAGAGAGAGATAGATAAGGAGGAAGGCTGGAGGGGGTGTAAAGAGTAATGTTCAATGGAAGTACTTGTGAAAGAAAGAAAGAAAAATAAATGTTGTAGAAGGGAGGAGTGGGAAAACCAGTTGGTGGAATCCCTTGTGTTCACATGCCGACGCACCTCCTCAGAGGTGTGTGAGTGTGTGGTGTTGGAAAGGGAAACTGATTTTCTCCAGTTAGAAAGCTCCACAGACTGGAACTAAACCACAAAGTCAAGGCAGCCTTCCCACGAGGAGTTTGTGTGCGTGGGGGGGGGGGGGGGGGGGGAGTTAATCTGTGTGCGTGTTCTTCTTTGTATGTTGAAATCTGTGTGTGGCCCCATCTGTTTGTGTGCATGTGTGTGTTTGGACGGTGATGTGTGTATCCTTTGCATGGCAGCAGAAGGAGTTGTCCTTCTCCAGTTACTATTGTGTGTTTATCAATCCCCATCAATCCTATTGGTTTATTTGGATGCAGCCTTCAGTTAGTTATACATAAAACATATGTGTTTAAGTAGATTTGAGTGGACTGAGTTGGTGTGTTTGTGTGTGTTAACTGCATGTGTGTGTCTGACTGTGTGTGGGTGTGTGTGTCTGTGACTGTGTATTTGTCTAACTGTACCTGTGTGTGTGTGTGTGTGTGTGTGTGTAGGGGCGGCTGGCCCTGGCAGGCAGCAGTGCGTTTGCGGGGGTCTCGGGGAGACGGCAGGCTGGTGTGTGGAGCCACGCTCATCAGCTCCTGCTGGGTCCTAACCTCAGCACACTGCTTCAAGAGGTGAGACGCTCCTACACACACACACACAGTCACACACACACACGCAGTCACATACATACACATGCACACGCAGTCACTGACACACAGTTACTCACACATACAGCCACATACACACACACACACATACAGCTACACGCACACACCATCACACATATACACACACTCATTCTCTCTTTCTCTCACACACACACACACACACACACACACACACACACACACACACACACACACACACACACACACACACACACACACACACACACCGTTCTACTCCAGCAAACCAAGTCCTGTTCTACCCCTCAGCCACCCAGCTCTACTCTCTGACCAACACACAGGATGAAATCTCTCAAATGCTTTGATTAAGTCTACTTGTCGGACCAATCAGTTCCAATGCAGTCAGTCAATCAAGCACAGCTGTTTTCTACACATTGTCTGACCCTGAGCTTAACCCTGGTATAACCACAATAACTGAATCTTTGTTGATTTTGTGAGAGCGGAAAGGGGAGTGGAGGAGATAGAGAGAAAGAGAGAGAAAGAGAGAAAGAGAGAGAAAGAGAGAGAGAGAGAGAGAGAAAGAGAGAGAGAGAAAGAGAGAGAGAGAAAGAGAGAGAGACTGTTTCGTCTCAGTCACTCCGTCCAGTCTGTACTCCACATAGGCGCCACTGTCTACACATTAATCACCTCCACTATGAGTTTGGCTGAGCCAAAACAGACGGGGTAGGGTGGTAAAGCCCCCATATGGGGTTGATATTCTTTTTTTTACCTGCTGGATACAAACATACACTCCCACACAAACACACCCTGGTAAAGGTGTGTGTGACGGAGTGTATTTTGAGTATGATGAATACCTTCAGGGTTGTCTCTGCGGTCGTTATCTACAGTAGGGTCCAATGTTTGGATATGCTATGAAAACCAGAACACCTTGTGGTCCATTGTTGAGATCATATTACAGCACACTTGCTCACACACACACACACACACACACACACACACACACACACACACGCACGCACACACATACACACAGCCCATTCCTATGAGCTAATTGCTTGTGATCCATCTCAGTGTTTCCACATTGAGCCCAACTAGAGGGGAAATTGGCATTTCCCAAACACATTCCCAGTGTCGCTCCATAAACTGTTCCAGAGCCCGGGTTCTACCTCTAGGCATCTCTGAGATGGAAAACTGTCTGCTGGAGGATCTCAGACTAAACACACACACCACAGGAAAAACAAGAACCCCAAATGATAGTGCATGATGACAGCGACATTGATTTCCTGTATCACTCTCAGCATTACGTTTGCAGCAGAGATATGCTGGCATATGGATGCATCTGAACAGAACAGATCACTGGCCCAGTCCCACACACGTTACAGACGTGTGCACGCCTTCTCACACACACCGGTCCTGACGGCCCGCTAGTCACACAGCTACTACTGTTAGGAAAAGTCATTTGGACCTTGTAAGCCAAAACACACAGACTAAGTTAAGGACTTCCGAGTTTAAAGAGTGTCACCTTTCATTCAGGTGGACACAAATAGAGGCATGACACACAAACACAAACACACTCCTAAAGATATCCTGAAGGCCAGAAGCACCTTATACCAATCTAAGACCATGGACTCAGACTTGAACCTTAATATGAACAATCAGATGAATATTGCTGAATATAACACCTTGTCCCGGACCAGATGTTGAATTCCTATACATATACATTACAGTAATATATGTATATACAATATTGTGGTTCTAACTAAATCTAACCTCACAATAGTTGTGTTAAGTGCCCCTACTGAGACATGCAATAACATCAAAACAAACCTAGATATGCCATTCTAGATCCTAAAGAGTGAAGAAAGTGTGTGAGAGAGAGACACACACACACACACACAGAGACAGAGAGAACGTCTTTCACCTGGCATGTTGGTATCGGTCCCAGGACGGGGTCGTTTTCCGGAAACATCGTTGATGTCGTAACCTGACACGGGGGCTCGGCAGAAAGACCTGGTCTTCTGCTCCTCTCTTCTTGCTCCCTCGTTCCCTCGCTCCCTCACTCCTCCTCCAGCCTGCACTGGCGGTCCAGGCCCCTGACCAGATAGGAAAGGTCACATGAATACAGACACGCACACTATCAAGAATACATTGTCAGCGATCGATAGACAGGAAGCGCTGACTGAGAGGAAAGCGTGGAGAGAGAGAGATAGAGAAGAGGAGTGGAGAAGGGAAGGGAGAGAGCAACACCAGTGAAAGAAGAGAAGAGAGGAAGGGAGGGGAGAGAGGAGAGATGGATGACTGTGTCAGGGGTGATTGAGAACCCCGGGACTCTACACGTCGTCGATGGAGAGCTCCTGTCCAACCCCGCGTGTCGTCCAGTACGCTGCGTGTTACATGTGTGTGCCAGTTAGCTTAGCGTGTGCCTGTGTGTGTTTGCTAAAGGGAACATGCCTCTGGTGAATATCTGTCATGGTAGGATCTTGGTTATGGTGTGTGTAGAAATCATCAGAGCTATTAGGGGCACATGCAAACACACACGCACAATCCTTCTCTGTCACACACTCCATCATTGCTCTATCTCACATGCCCACAACACGCCAAATATATTTATCTTCATACACTCAATCAACCATGCCAGCAACTTCACTACCACCCTCTCCCTCTCCCTCTCCCTCTCCCTCTCCCTCTCCCTCTCCCTCGCCCTCTCTCTCTCTCTCTCTCTCTCTCTCTCTTTCTCTCTCTCTCTCTCTCTCTCACACACACACACACACTCACACACACAGTGACTCTCTCTCTCTCTCTCTCAGGTATGGTAACAGCACTAAGCTGTACAAGGTGAGGCTGGGGGACTACCACTCCCTCGTCCCGGAGGAGCACGAGGAGGAGTACGGCGTGGACGCCATCCTGCCGCACCCCAGCTACTCGGCCCACGGCAACGACCATGACCTGGCCTTGGTGCGGCTGGCGCCGGGGGCGGGGCAGAGGGGCCAGGGCCGGTGCGTGGCGTTCAGCCCCCACGTGCTGCCGGCCTGCCTGCCACTGAGGAAGGAGCGCGTGCTGAAGCAGGCCAGCAACTGTCACATCACTGGCTGGGGGGACACAGGTGAGGAGGGGGGGGGGGGGGGGGGTGAACGTGTGAATGTGAACGTGTGAATGTGTGGGATAGGGTGGTATGGGTGTGTGTGTTTGTGAGAGTACGTGTGTGTGTGAGTGTGTGTGCGTGAAAATGTGGGATGTTATGGTTTGCTTGTGAGTGTGTGTGTGAATATATGGGATGTGGTGTGTGTGTGAGAATGTGTAAAGATCTGCTCTTCAGAAACAAACACACCACAGAGGCATGATGGACCACAGCCCTCCGCTAATGATCATGTTTGACTTTAAATATACACTCTGAAACACACACACACGTCACCACATCTGTGCTTGGGGAAACACATTACTGTACTGTACACATCTGTACATGATCTATGAGGTCACTTCTGATGTCATCAGTAACACCAGCTTTCAAATCCCGCACCACACTCGCACAGACACACCATGACAACATCACACACACTCTCCAATTAAGGTTTTCTTTACCAATATGTTTGTGTTTTGTATGTGTTTGTTTATTTTTGTGTGTGGCTCAATTTTGGGCAAATGTGAAAGGGTAACTGTACTGTAGGTGTGTGTAAGTATGTGTGTGTGGGGTTATTTAGAGAGTGTGATGACTAAGGGTGTGTGGCCTGTTTGGCAAGGAAGGGATGGGTACATCCTACAGCTGTGAGGATCATATCATATTATGTTGGTGGGCTGCCAACACACCCACCCCCCCACACACACACACATGCACACACTAGACATACACACACATCATATCTCACTGGTTAAACTTTCCATGAAAATGGGCCATTCCACTTGCAGTCACACTACACCGGAGAAGGAGAAAAGGGAGTGCACTTAAGAAGGCAAATCTGTGGCGGAATGTACATTTTCCTTTTCTCTCTCCTTTCCCCTCCTCTCTCTCTTACCCCACCCCCTCTTTCTTGCCCCCCTCTCTTGTCTCTCTTACTCCACCTTCTCTCCTCTCACTTTAACCCCACCCTCTCTCTCTCTCTCTCTCTCTCTCTCTCTCTCTCTCCCTCAGGTCGTTCGTACTCTAAGACCCTCCAGCAGGCCCCCCTCTCCCTCCTACCCCGTCGCCATTGCCAGCAGCGTTACGACGGTGCCTTCACCAGCCGCATGCTCTGCGCCGGCAACGCCGACCAATCAGAGCGCCGCGTGGACAGTTGCCGCGGTGACAGCGGTGGCCCGCTGGTTTGCGAGCGTCCCGGAGGGGGGTGGGTGGTCTACGGGGTCACATCCTGGGGTCACGCATGTCGGACGCAACATTCTCCGGGGGTCTACACCAAAGTCTCTACCTTCACGTCATGGATACGCAAGGTGATTGGACAAGATGGGGGCAAGGAGAGAGGGTAGCCAATGGGAGACGCTGATGGAGTGATTAAGAGATGGGACGATTGTAAAGAACGTTTCACTTGATG
The DNA here is from genome assembly GCA_023658055.1 of Thaleichthys pacificus. Classification (NCBI taxonomy): domain Eukaryota; kingdom Metazoa; phylum Chordata; class Actinopteri; order Osmeriformes; family Osmeridae; genus Thaleichthys; species Thaleichthys pacificus. The sequence goes on from CM042876.1 coordinate 7,781,873, forward strand.
TCAGCCAAAATATATGATAAAAGAGATACCGTTCAATCACAGCAGGACTTAAGTGGGATGTTGCATTTTGATTGGCTGATGAAACGACTACCAATGGGGAATGACTTATGGGACGAGGGATTTTTTGTGTGGGTTTAGCACGAACCTCCTTCTCGTACTGTCTACACAGCTTATCTAATTAGCACTTCAGAGTGTTTAGGCAGTTACGCATAACTCAGTTTGTATTGACTAATTCAATTGATCAGGGCTGAGCGTGTTTTGAATACAAAGAGCTCAGGAGGAAAAGCTTTGTTGTGAGTCTCAACCAACTTCTTAGGTGGATCTGGTTGTAACCTGAAGCTGTCTGAGAGTTCAGCTAAGGAAAACTTTGAACGGCATAACAGGGACCACAGCAAGGACAATGTCACACACACACTCACACACTCACACACACACGCACAAACATACTTTAAATAGTCCGAAAAGCAGAAAAGCAGTCACACACATGCCGGTGTACGTGGTGGGACAACTTCAAAACAACTTAACACTTGACAAAAGTTTCAGACTTGCACTAAACAAAACCATTTTCGAGATAAACATCATCGCTTAGCTGTCCTAGCTATTTAGCATTTCCTTATTTAGTCCTTCGGTAAGAATGTCTTAACCTTTGTATGATCCTCCTTGTGTTATGTATACCTGCATAGTACCATGTCATTTTGTAAAGGTTTGACAGTGAACATGTCTAGAATACATGACTGCTTCCAGCATCAGAACTGCTGCAGTGTTACAAGGGTGCTAAGGACCTCTTGTTTGACGAATAGTACATAAATACACACGTGAGTTACACGTGTTCCTGTCAACTAATAATGTAGAGATCCTAATTCCTACTTGAGTATGATTGTGCTTTTGACGGGGAAGGCGGTCAGTGTCAGTAGACACTCAGCTACCTTCTATTTAGCTGTTTACAGGAAATAAAGGAAATGACTGAATGCTGAACTAGGATATTGTGAAAATGTCTGGTTTCTTGTCATGTGTTTATACTTAAAAAAAGGTATTCAAAACATGAATACCTTAACTGACCCCCATCTCTTTGAAGTCAACCTTGCTGCTCTAACACTGAAATGACTAACTGCTTATGGTAGAATGTCTGGGTAGAGCAGAGGTAAAGGTGACTAACTGCTTATGGTAGAATGTCTGGGTAGAGCAGAGGTAAAGGTGACTAACTGCTTATGGTAGAATGTCTGGGTAGAGCAGAGGTAAAGGTGGAAGGGAAAAGCCAACCCTGAGGAAATGCTTCAAATAACCTCTACCTATTTTCCTAAAGTGGTAGTATGTGTGTATATCTGTTTGTGTTTGTGTGTGTAAGATAGTGAGTTAGAGTATGCGTGTGTGTGTGTATATGTGTGTTCAGTTTTGTTGCCTGTCTTTCCCACGCATCTTGGAGGTAAATACCTAATGTTAGTTAGAATATCAGTTGTCCCAGATCTCAAATTTAACACTAGATTGTCAAACAATGTCTACAGGAATTCTCTCTCTCTCTCTCTCTCTCTCTCTCTCTCTCTCTCTCTCTCTCTCTCTCTCTCTCTCTCTCTCTCTCTCTCTCTCTCTCTCTCTCTCTCTCTCTCTCTCTCTCTCTCTCTCTCTCTCTCTCTCTCTCTCTCTCTCTCTCTCTCTCTCTCTCTCTCTCTCTCTCTCTCTCTCTCTCTCTCTCTCTCTCTCTCTCTCTCTCTCTCTCTCTCTCTCTCTCTCTCTCTCTCTCTCTCTCTCTCTCTCTCTCTCTCTCTCTCTCTCTCTCTCTCTCTCTCTCTCTCTCTCTCTCTCTCTCACACACACACACACACACACACACAAACACGCAGAACACTTAGCAGAGGGGTGTCAAACAATTCTAGGAGGAAGGAGGGCAACCATCTTCTTTGTTGTCTCTGTTTGCTGAACAGGCAGTTTATGTTGACGTAGCAGGCAGGTTAAGCGCTGTGGTCAAGACATGTACTATGTAACCACAAGCACAGAACATAACAGTTGTATTGAGCATCACAGTGAGACAAAATGCTAAATAGAATCGAAAAAATATGTAAAATGTAGCTCCTTAATACTTTGGTGAGGACAATGTCATATAACTATAACCTAACAAGTGACAATGGAAGTTTTGAAAGATTGGAAAAATAAATAAAACAAATGTACATAGTTGTTTCCATGAACAGATATGACTTTTGATGAAAGTCAAGCTCTAAGAAGGACAGTATAAGCTGTTTTTTTTAAATAAAATACATTTCCAACAGCCTTTTGACAATAAGAGCAACATGTCATTCATTTCCTCTATATTCAAGCAGGTTATATATCTGTAGAATTCGATGCAAACTCTGTGTCAGGGAATCACCTTTTAACTCCTGTTAAATTCACAATAAGAGATGAAATTGAGATTTCACAATGCGTTTAACCTGCAGTGTTCGAACCACCTAAATATTGATAAATATTCTAAATATCTCAAATTGACACAAAAGATAATAGGAGGTTAAAAATTTGATTCGCATTCCTTTGATAGTCTGGTTGCCTAGTCTGTTGCCAGTCATGCAACAGATACACTTACATTCAATACATTTACAGGATGTACATCCTGTAAATATATGCATATAATTCTATGCATGTTGTAATGATCCCTAGACAAGGAATGCAGGCGAGCATCACCAACACCCCACATCTGCAGTAAAAAGAAAATTGTTCATGTTATTGTTGAAAATGTATTGAAAACACAACTTTTTAAAATATACTACATATACTATGAACAAGTATACTCACAGGTGACCAGCTCTTGATCTCGTAGATCTCTTCCAAATTGAGATTTTCCTTACATGGAAGTGTTGGGGCTATCTTGTTGTTATCAGTGACCTATGCACTTTGTAAAGCTCTCTCTTGGAAGTCGCTTTGGATAAAAGCGTCTGCTAAATGAATAAATGTAAATGTAATGTAAATGTTACATTCTCCTTAGTGAGGTGATTTGTGCAGCAGACGTCCCACTCCCCATCCAACAGTGCAGACACAACCCACAACAAAAATGTCATTAAAGTGTTCAAATACAAGCTGATTATAAGAAAACCTCTCCCACACAGTCTCTTTCTGTAGCAGATCAGTAGAAATGTTTCGTACTGTTTATCCAACATAACGATCAGTAAAAATATGATCAAACATGGCAACACCATGTAACAAACACAATGTGCAGTTCCACTTCCTGCTTGACACGAGCATTTGAAGTCCATGTTTAACACGACGTGGTAAATGAAGAGAAATATGAGAATCAGATACAGTCTGAGTCTTGATGCATCTATTAATGGAATAAATAGTAGAAGATCGGTTTGGAAGCTTTGCAGGTTCCCCATGGTGATGGTAACATATAACTCAATCTACAGTTGCCAACCATGGTCTTGCTACAAGCTGTCTAACCACCCCAGGGGCGTAGGTTGGTTTTCAAATGTGGGTAGAACACCTTTTTTAATGACTGAGGATGCGACCATTGAATATAATTTTCTTGCCATTTTCAAAAAGTGAGTGGGACATGAGGGGGGCAGACATGTGAGTACATTGAAAGTGCCAGAAGATGACATCATACACATGGCATGACATGTAGCCAGTGGTCCCCCTTCTGTGTCTCTGGTACTGTAAGTCTACATCATTCACACATCTGTTCTTGATACACAGGTTGTGTGGAAAAACATGGATGGTAGTTTGGAGAGATGAGAGTTGCTGCTGGTGTTTCTGATTGGCTGCTAGGTGGCCTAACTCTGTAAAACACGAGACAGCTCTCAACGCGGCAGAAAACGTACCTCGTAACTTGATTGCCATCTTGTGGTTGGATTGTTTTATTGCATTGTCACTCAGTTAACTAAGACATGTTTTTAGGAACCTAAAGATCAACAGCGTAAGCTTTATCCTCCCTCACAGTGTTGGTAACTGAACATTATAGCTCTTGGTTTTGCTATTCACACTGTGTATGCGTCAACAAGGTGCAGTACCATTTACTGTCAAGAATCAGGTCAGGTCGTCAGGTCAGGTGTGCATACTGTATGTGTCTATGTATCGTGGTTCCTAAGACACTCCAAGACAGACATCACTATTTATCTCTTTATTTTGGTTTACTGAGTTGACATTGACATAGTTTTGCATCCAGACCGCAGCTATAGTGTTGATAGGCCACTGGTTAAAAAGGAGAAAACAAAGAGACATACATGAGCTTTTAAACAGGAATGTCACCAGTTGCCGGGGACTACATTTCCCAGAAACCCTTGGTGGTTCTGTCAGACTGTCTTGTCACGGAAACGGTAATGACTTTGGAGGCAGGCAAGGAGAGGAGAGAGGTGTTATGTCCAATTCTGGACCATTTTGGTCTGTGTGTGTCTGTTTCAAGTTTACTGGATCCTTCTAGAACAAATACAATAACCACCAGACTGAAGGCATATTTCAGGCCTTGGTACTGAACCAATCCCATTCATAAATGGAAGAAATCCCAAAAACCAAAACTCCCAATATTTCCGTCAAGCCTTGCAAAAACACTCAGTGTCACTCCACATCTCCAACGATGAGGACCCCTGTGGGGGAGGAGTCTCATACAGGTGGGCTAGGGCTGTCTTAAACTCTGCCTGATCAAAATACATACCGCTAACAGAGGAGTCTGCAGTCACACTCGAACAAAAATACAAATAAAATGTTTTTTAAAAATCGGACATAGATCATAATACAAATTGTCGCCCCTGAGTCAATGGTTCACCTTCTATTCTAGCAACAACATTTGTTAGTGTGTGTCCCCTCAATGTCTTCTCTATACGTTTACAGACAAAATAAAGACATGAGGCGCATGGGTGTGTGTGTGGCTGTGTGTGTGTGTGTGTGTATGTATGTGTGTGTGGGTGCGATGTGGGCGAGGCATGGAACGGAACATAGTGCAAATCCATCTCCATGGAAACCAGACAGCTGACCAGCAGTGGTGTTCTGGGATCATAAATTAAAAAGGTAGAACAGAGAGGAAGGAGGACAGCAGAGCTTCTGCAGGGTCCACGTGCACGCCGCAGCGGCCACACGTGCACGCCGCGGCGGCCACACGTGCACGCTCATTAGTCAAAGGGTCAGTTCAGGGTCCGGGTAGAAAAAGGCTTCGTATTCCCTCTCCTTCTGTCTTTCTTCACTGTTTGGTTCAGTCTCACCTCCATGGGCATGTCCAGCTTCTGTTCAGCTCTCTCTCACACATCCCTTCTTCTCCAACCTGCCAACCCCTTCCTTCCTTCATCCATCCATCCATCCTACTATTCCCTGTGAGGTTAGAAAGGGGTCAGAGTTCATGGATCCCACAGGGACCATCCTGTCCCTAAAGTTCACCGCAGGGTCAGTGAGAGGTCAGGCCCTGTCATACCTATCATAAACGTCCTGGTCACAGTTCCCTAACCTTTGACCCTGGCGCCAAGGGTGAGGGTTATCTGACCTGAGAATGAAAAAGAGGGAGAGAAAGGAAAAAAGGGAGAAAATATTGAGGAAAGACTGGTTAGCCTAGGATTATTAACTACTAGAAATAACCTGCAAATTGTACGTGTTATATATGTGTGTGTGTGTGTTTGTGTGTGTCTTTGCGTGTGTGCGTGACCTACCTTCTGTAGTTCCTCTCTTAGCCAGGAGGGGAGGGGCTGTCCCAGTTTGTGGAGCAGCTTGGATAAGTCTATGTTATGTTCTCTGTAGTACCTGGACAGATAGGCACGCGCCTGGGGAGAGGGAGAGGGGAAAGTAGGGGGCAGAGGGAAATGGAGAGGGGGGAGGGGGGAGGGGGGAGAAGGGGGAGGTGAGAGAGAACATAGTGGGAGATGGTTGAGAGGACAAGGATGGGGAAGGGAGAGAAAAGAGGGAGGAATGGAGTTTGGGGGGGGGGAGAGAGAGGAGAGGGAGGGGAGAAAGAGGCAAAGGAGGGGGAGGGGGGGGGGAGGGAGGGAGGGGGAGGGGGAGGGAGGGGAGGGGAGAGAGGAGAGGGAAGAGAGAGGTAGAGAGAGAGCGATAAGACTGATAAATAGGCTGGGCATATCGCTTTCCGCTAGAGGAATGGTAAGCTTCGGAGTGTCTTTGAAAATGCTGCGCACGGAAACTTCAAAATAAGTATATAACAAGCACAATGAAAAATGGATGTCGTCATTTTCTTTTTGTTATGATTTCTGCATTGGTTGCATGCACCATAGTGAAGATACAGCTAACCCTGAGTTACTTAAGACTTTCAAAATCTACACTTGGTTTTGTGAAAGGTTCTCCTTGTGTAAATATGAAGTTGGAAGTTAAGTAAAACCACTATCCGTATTGAACCCCTGAAATAGGATGTGTTCAGAGTCAAAGAAAAGGCAGAACTGCAGAGTATGTTTAATTAATCTGCATACTGCTAGAAATGACACATACCACCTATGATCTGAGACCAAGCTGCTTTTAATGCATATTTATCTGAAGATACATAGATGGTGTCTGTCTGTGTGTGTGTGTGTGTGTGTGTATTTATGATTAAATAAACAATATGTTTTATAATTTTAACAAGACCCAGAGGGACCTGTTGCCATGGCAAAGAGCAAGGCAACAGGTGAGAAGGACCATGACTGAAAGAAAAAACAAGCGAGAAAAGTCGAGAGGAATGGAATACATAAAGAACACAGGCATAGTCTCCTATTTCCATTCCCTGTATATCACTTGATCGATCTCTCTTTCATCCCTTCATCTCCTGTGTGCATCCCTTCCTTGCTTCTCTCTCCATCCACCTCCTCCAATGTTTTGCTCCCTCCATCTCTCTCTCTCTTCATCTCCTCCCCTCTATTTTTCCCCATAGTGGGAGCTGAAATACATTTTAATTACAGTGGCATAGCCTGTGGGCTATGTGTGTGTGTGCGTGTGTGTGTGTGTGTCTGCATGAAATGTATTCTCAGTGGGTCATTTCTCTATGGAGTCAGTAGCTAAGACAATGATTTATGGATTAGAATCTCTCTCGCGCTCTCTTCCTTTCTTTATCTCGCCCTCTCTCCCCCTGCTGTACTTCCTCCCTCTCCCCTTCTCTCTCAGGGGTGTTGTGTCACTATTGAATCCCCATAATTAGGTTGTAACTTCCTGGCAAGATCTGATTGGCTGACAGTTTCCACCCTGCCACACAGCCCTGTGGGAAATTTCACCACGGCAACAGGAGGGACTCTGGGATGTCAGCGTCCACCTCTCCCAGAATGCAGCAACCAGATGGCTGGTTCTACAATGTGACGCAACCCAGACTCTTTCTTTCTCTCCCTCTCTCCCTCTCTCCCTCTCTCCCTCTCTCCCTCTCTCTCTCTCTCTCTCTCTCTCTCTTTCTCTCTTTCTCTCTTTCTCTCTTTCTCTCTGTCTCTCCCTCTCTTCCCTTTGTCACTCCCCTCTCTCTCAACACAACATGTGTGTCATGCCATGTGTTTGAGAGAGACTGTGTAGAATGGAGAATGATGATGTTTGTGTGTGTGTGTGTGTACCTCTGTTTCCATGGGGGGATACTTCCTGCCTTTGCTCTTCCCCAGACACTTGGTCCTCCCTCCCTCCAGGACCTGACACCAGAAGCCCTTCTGAGGATCAAACCTGGGAGGGGGGTTGGGGGAGAGAGATTGGGAAGAAGAGGTAAAGAGAGACAGGTAGAAGTAGAGATAGAACGTAAGAAAGGCAGTGAGAGAAAGGGAGAAGGAGGGAGGGAGAGAACAGAGAAAAGAGAAGTTCAAATGTCAAATCCATACCCATCTCCCATTGTCCACAAAGAAAAGTGATGAAGACAAAAAAAGAGAGGGAGACGTGTGTGTGTCTGTGTGTGAGAGAGAGAGAGAGAGAGAGAGAGAGAGAGAGAGAGAGAGAGGGGGGGGGGGGTGAGAGTCATCAAGTGTACTTCTGACAGGGGAGAGGGGGATTAGACACATCGGATAGGATGAGGAGAGCAGGGAGACTAGTCTGATTACACGCGCACACACACATGCACGCACACATGCACACACGCACACACCCAAGGCGGTATCTTACGTGAGGGCCTGTGAGTAGTTGAAGTGTGGGGTCACCCCCAGGAACTTCTGGACCTCGTCCATCACTGCCGCTGGGTCCCCTCTCAGCTGCTGTCCATCAATGATCAGCAGCTACACTCACACACACGCACACACACACACACACCAGCAAAATGATCAATAGGTCATGATTACATCACAAGATAGCCTCTCTGTTTATGTGTGCGTTTGCCTGTGTCCGTGTGTATGAGCATGTGTGCACAGTATACTGTGTGTGTTGGTGTGTGTGTGTACCTGGTTGGCAGGGTAGTGGGCCAGCCACCTCTCTATGTGTGTGGCATAGAGCCCTGGGGTCAGACAGCGACTCTGCAGTGAGCGCAGCTCGGCCGGCGCCCCCCGGCGCGCACTGATGACATCATAGAAGGTGAAGCGCAGCGCGGCGTGGTCCTCGTGAGCCCTCTGGTGCTGGGGGGGTGAGGGTTCAGAGGTCAGAGTCAGAAACAACAACACAAACTTGCTCTCTCAGTGTGAGGGTGTAGATGAGTGTGTGTGCATGTATCTGTGTGTGTGTGTGTGTGTGTGTGAAGGCATGCTTGCGAGCGTGTGTGTGTGTACCTGGTACCAGCTGTAGGCCCTGTCCGAGGGGTTGATGAGCAGGGTGATGATCTTGGCCTTGGGGAGCAGGGCGGCTGCCCGCCTGGCAGCGTCCTCCGAGGGGAAGTAGTTGGCGCTCTTCTCAAACAGGAAGTCAGTGGTCACGTTGGAGGGCACGGGGAAGAACTCCATGTACCTGAGGACGGACACACACGCACACACACACACATATACACGCACACACACAGTTGTATTTGACTCCTGATTTGGTTTCCTGTTAGACCGGATTTATTTGTGTTACACCAATGTGTATGTATGTTTGTGTGTGTATGTGTGTGTGCGTGTGTGTGAGAGAGAAAATGTGTGAGTGTACGTGAGTGTGTGGGTGTGTGTGTGTGTGTGAGAGAATGTGTGAGGGTCCGTGAGTGTGTGTGTGTCCCTCCCTCCCTCACCAGTCCAGTCCTTTGTGGTAGTTGTTGGTGTTGAAGAACTGCACCTCCTCGTACGTCTTGGGGCTTGGGAAGTTACTGGAGATGGAGGGATGCATCAGGAGGAAGAGATAGAGAGCGGTCGTGCCTAGAGGAGAAAAAAGAAATCTCTCCATCACTCAGTCCAACTCAATCCAACTCTCACCAATTTAGTGGTGTGTGTGTGTGTGTGTGCATGCCGATAGGCCTGACTTTCTAATGAGGCATAAACATTTGACACCAATTAACTCTGAGACACTTGGCCTGGCCTTTATCCTTTCTACTGTGTGTGTGTGTGTGTGTGCAAGTGTGTGTGAACAGCATACCTGTCTTCTGTGGGCCTATAACCATAAACTTGGGTAGCCTATCACATGTCTTCTCTTTTGACCAGATGTCTTTGTGTCTCTTGTCATCACATGGGTTCTAGAACGAGAGAATAAGAGGGGGGGGGGGAGGATGTAAGGACATGTTCCACAGACACTCCAACACACATGAATACACACACACACACAGATGAAAAAAACCCAACATACACACCTGCCAAAGGGGCTGCTTCTGGTCGGGGAAGAGGGTGAAGTACTTGTGAGCCAGCTGGAGTGGAGGGAGGGTGTGGAGGTTGAGGTTGGTCCAGGTCCTGAGGAAGGACGACAGGTGGACGAAGGTGTAGACGCCCAGACGATCGTTCCCATAGTTGGAGAGGTGGGTCATGAAGATGCTAACCTGTGGAGACACACAGAGTGAGAGGGAGAGAGAGAGAGAGAGGCGAGAGAAAATGTGTCAGTACTAATATCAGTATTGAGTGACATTTATGCCAAGAACCAAAATGCCAAGTAGTTCTCCTCCTCCTGCTACATTTCAGTACCGTATGAGACCACGTGGTGGCAGTAAAGAGTCATTCAAAACCAGGAAACAGGACTTGGGTGACTCAGTTTGTGTAAGTGTGTGGAGGACACACGCAGTGGGAGGACGGACAGAAAGACAGAGACAGACAGGACAGGGAGAGAGAGAGAGAGAGAGAGAGAGAGAGAGAGAAGAGAGAGAGAGAGAGAGAGAGAGAGAGAGAGAGAGAGAGAGAGAGAGAGAGAGAGAGAGACAGAGAGATGGGACAAAGGCAGAGGAGAAGAGAAATTGTGCTGGCGTGCCTCTAATGCATGCTTAAAAGGCTGCATAGATCACAGACAAGTTCAGATGCACACACACACACACACACACACACACACACATACACACATACATACATACATACATACATACATACATACACACGTTCATTTTTCTTGTGCAGTTTCGGGGAGCTTTAAAATTCTGGGTGACACTGACGAAAATGTTAACACATCCATTAAGATATGAATTATTGTTACGTGTGTTTGTGTGTACGTGCATGGTTGTGTGTGCATGTGTTTGTGAGAAAGTGTGTTGATTTGTCTACGTAAGAGTGAGGGAGAAAGAGCAGCACAAGTGATATTTGTGCACAACAAGTGAAACACACACACACACAGTATCCTCGTGACAGAGCGCTGTCGACGGTCCTCTTTAGCGCTGAAGGTTGCCGTAGATACGAAGCGACACGGTGTCGGGGTTTGATGGATCAGCGTCCGGCCAACCCAGAGGCACGACTGGAATACTGATGGGGGATATGCGCACGCGTGTGTGTGTGTGTGTGTGTGAGAGAAAGACAGACTAAACGTTGGATGTGTGTGACCGTGTTTGAGTATGTGTGCAATGTTTGAGTGTGTGTATGAAATGTGTGTGCGTGTGTAATGTGTGTGAGATCAAATGTTGTGTGTGTATGACTGCGTGCCTGTGTGAGTGGGTGAGAGAGTGAGTGTGTGTACATGCCCGGGAGCTATGGCATGTTGTGTTCAGCTCAAGGATCAAGCAGTAACCCTCTAACCACACTTTCCCATCAACCGGAACTCAACGGCACATTCTGAAACTCCTCGACTGCCCGCGGAGAGGCACACTCACCTGCACACACACACACACACCCATTCACACACACACTATGTCCCAAGTTTGTTTTGTTGGGCTACTTTATCTCCACTTTTCCTCCGCTCTTAAACGATTATAATAATAATTGGGTGCAAAGCATTTGGAGAAGTGAGTCTTTTCCGATCACACAGTCACATTTCATCAGGTCAAATGTGGATGCTGAAGGTACAACCTAGTTGGACCGTGCATTTGATATCGATCAAGGGTCAGCGCTCCGTCTAACACATGGGTGGAGAGGAGGAAGGTGAGGATGGAGGGAAACCTAATCAAGAAAATATGATCCAGCTAATAACAGCTTTCAGGCCACACAAACAATATACCCTACTATATACTCTTTCTCTCTTTCTCTCTACCACAAAAGACGGTTAAAACAGGCAGGGTGATCAAAAAGTGATTTATGTTCCCTTCCAACCACTCGATATGAAGTCTGACTCAGACGACAGGCAGGAGTGTGTGTGTGTGTGTGTGTGTGTGTGTGTGTGTGTGTGTGTGTGTGTGTGTGTTTGTGACTGATGTCGAAGGCTGAGACACTCATTAGCAGCTCTTGTCTCCCCTGTTTAGACAGAGGAGAACTTGTTGACACACATTTGTAATGGATGGAAAACCCAAGACTGAACTCAGAAGACTACAATGATATACATATGTAAAGACATAAATAATATAGATAACAAAGAACTCCAGTTGACTAATTATTTAATTGAAACAGGATTAATGTATTTCTTTCTGTTGCTCTATCTTTTTTTTCTACTTTTCTTGCATTCCTTCTCACCCCCCTTCCATCTCTCTCTCTTCTCTACCTTCTCTTCTCTAACTCTTTCATCTCTGTGCTGCCTCCATCCTCTCTCTTTCTCTCCTTCATTCAAACAGCTATTTCCTCTCTTTTTCTCCAATCTCTCTCTGACCTACATATCTTGATGAGGCATGTTGTTCGAACAGGAAGTGATGTCCTTACACACACACACACACACACAATACTATGTTGGGTAGGATTAAGGTAATTCTGATGTTGTGTTTGCTGCTTGTAAATCCTGAGCTAACAACTCTGCAGTGATTGGTTATTTAAACTACCTTCATCCATCCATCTGTCTGTCTGTTTTGCAAACTCTATATCCATCCCCCTCTTCCCATCATTTTCTCCCTCCCTCCCTCCCTCCCTCCCTCCCCCTCCCTCCCCTCCCTCCCTCCCTCCCCTCCCTCCCTCCCTCCCTCCCTCCCTCCCTCTGTCTGAATATGGAATGATAGAGCACCAGCCAGTTTCCCATTACAGACCACTTAGTTCCACATACATTTCACTCGGATTGAATTCTTATTGCTTCTAAACATAAGCTCCGTCCCTCCATCTCGTCCTCCCTCTCCCACTCCTCCACGCCCCCCCCCCCCCCCCTTCTGGGGATAATTGAAAGCTGAACATCAATACAGCAAATGATGTCAGTTCAATTTGTTCTGCCTGCTCCTGTCATCGTCTACTGTCCTCTCCTCTCCCTTCTCTTTTTCTCTCTCTCTGTCTGCCTCCCTCCCTCCTTCCTTCTCACTCTCTCCCTGCTCCGCCCTCTTCCATCGTTTCTCCTCCTCTCTCAATGTGTGTGTGTGTAGGTGTTGATGAGCAGTGAAAGCCTTCATTACACAACTGACTGGAACAAGGGAGGCCATCAGAAACACAGACATCTTATCCTCACTCTATACCTACAGTGTGTGGTTTTGTTTGAGTATATGATCTAGCCTACAAGTACAATGAAATATATGGGTGAACTATTATCCTATTGGCTAGCAGGGAAAGAGAGGGAAAGGGACTGAGTGAAAAAGAGAGGGGGACAGAGAGAGAGAGAAAGGGGGACATACAGAAAGGGGCAGAGAGAGAGAGAGAGAGAGAGAGAGAGAGAGAGAGAGAGAGAGAGAGAGAGAGAGGGACAGAGAGAGATTGTGCTGATATTTGGTCTTTTGCTAATAAGCTTGGTGGCAGAGCTAAGCGCTAAATGTCAGCCTTGATATATGTCTGCAGCTCTGCCTGTGTCAGCTCCACTCACACACACGTGCTCTCACTCATACACACACACACACACACACACACAAACACACTCACACAGTGTCAGTAAGAGAGACGAGAGTATAAAAGGAGGGTGTGTGTAGGAACATGTATGATGCCTGCTGGCAGGGATGTGTGTGTGTCCACTGGAGCATCTCCCAAGAGACACCAGGTGTCGTGACCTGAAAAGTGCATCTGTCTCACCCCTCTATCTAACCCAATCTATATCTCCATCCATCCCCCCTCTTGCTCTCTCTCACGCTCCAGTGAGGCTGTGATTGTGTGGTGAGGTCCGGCTAGTGTTGTATTGGGTGTTTGCTGTGGCAAAGTTAGTTAATCGATGACTGAGCTTTGGTGGAATGGATGGAAAGATAGAGGATAGGGGCCTGGAAAAAACATACACGGAAGCATAAAGGCACAAACACACCAACAACCACATCTCAAATAAATATATGTTGTTTTGTATAAAATACAGTCTCTAAATTATTGTTCTCAATTATTATTGCTCTTCATATTCAGGTATTGCCCTCAGAACCTATAGTGTTTTTACCATTCATGCACTGGAACACACACACACACACACACATAGAAGTACCAGACTATGTCAATATGTGTACAGTTATTGTTCAAGGGAGCACCAAGGGCACCGTGTGATTAAAAGTAATTTGAGCAGAAGCAACATTATTACCAATACATGCCCTGATGGCATCAAGCCTAGACCACAACCCCCCTGCCCCCTCCTCCCCCCCGCCCCCGCACACAGACCACAACATGCCTGCGCACACAGAGACCACAACCACCCTGACCAACCGCACAAACCACAACCGTACTTCCCCCACACAGACGTGAGGGGAGGGATGTAGCAATACAGTTTGAAACCATCTTTTTTTTTAAATCTGCAATGTATCATATTTAGGGAGTCGTTTGTAATGTAAACGGTGTACCATAGGCTGAGCCAAAAAGCTGAAACGTTTATTATCATGGTGAGTGTGCGCTTGTGTGTGAGCAAAAGTGAGAGATAAAGAGAGAGATTGCGTGTGTGAGTAGTCCATCATGTTTATATGGCATTTCTGTTTGATAACTTCTCTCATTAAGAGTTGTAAGAAGACCATAGCCTACTGTCATATTACACTGATTAAGAAAGAGAAGAAATAACCGGGAGAGAGACAAAAGGAAGGAAGAAAAGAAAGGAGGATGAGGGAGAAAAAAAAAGCAATTAGCCTCTCGGTGTTTCTGAGAGGGTTTCCATTTGTCATTCAATAGTTCTGGTGTGCTGTGTGTGCGTGTAGGTGTGTGTAGGTGTGCGTGCACGTGTGTGCTTGCAGACAAATATTTCTAGCGTCTGTGTTTGTGTGCACAGGCATGTGTGTGTGAATGGTGAAAACGCTTTGGGTTATGAGGGCAATAATTGAATGTGAAGCCCCATTAGGAACAAGAAGGGAACCACAGCAACACAGAACACTGTATTAATGCACTGCCACACACACTGTTTGGAATGTCTAATGCATAATAGTAGCTGCATGTCCCCCGGCAACTGAGAGAGACCAAGAGGAGAACCAGGAGAAGGAAGGATGGGGGGGGGGGGGCAAAGACTGAAGAACCGACAGCCCAAAAAAGCAAAAGAAAAGGAGGTGAGGAGATAGTTAGATGAAAGTCTGTTAGTGTGTGTGTGAGAGTGTGCGAGTATGCGAGTGTGTGTGTGAGAGTGGGAGAGTGTGGGAGAGTGTGTGAGTGAGAGTGTGTGAGAGTGTGTGTTTGAGAGTGTGTGTGTATGAGAAAGACACAGGGTGTGTCGAAGCTCCGGTACTTGACTGTGAAGTGCTGGATGTTCAGAGGCTTCATCTGGTGAAGCTCTCACACACCTCACACATCAATAGAATCTACACACTGAGAGAGACAGAGAAAGTGTGTATGTGTGCGTGTGTGTGCGTGTGTGTGCGTGGTGGTGGGGGGCATACTTAGAGGGAAACCCAATTCTGGTTTTTAATTTCATGGCAGAATCGAGCTGAGCTGACGCACACAGTGGGGGAACGAGGGGGAGGAAGGGTGTGTGTGTGTGTGTGTGTGTGTAGTGCGTGCGTTTGTGTGTGTGAGAGAGAGTGTCTGTGTGTTTGACAGCAGCCCCCCTGCAGTGAGACCTAATTTAGAGTGGGGAAATGAACATAGACTCACCAGGAAATACTGCCCCTTATAGAGAGATAGAGAGAGAGAGATAGAGAAAGATAGAGACGGATGGTGAGAGAGAACGAGAGGGAGGGAGAGAGAGCACGAGAACGAGAGCTATAAAGAGAGGGATGGACAAAGAGAGGGAGAGAGAAAGAGAGATAGAGAGGGATGGAGAGAGATTGAGAGAGAGAGATAGAGAAAGAGAGGGATGGAGAGATATGGAGAGATAGAGAGGGATGAGAGAGAGAGAGAGAGAGAGAGAGAGAGAGAGAGAGAGAGAGAGAGAGAGAGAGAGAGGGATAGAGAGAGATGGAGAGAGATGGAGAGAGAGGGATGTCCATCTGCCCGGCTGTCCTGTGATGCTGCGCTGATTCTACGCTTCATAGCCCTGACCAGTGGCTACCACTGACTAAACTGACATGCTCGGATCATTGACTTGGAACTTTAAATATCTGGGTTTCAACTTACATTTACAAATTGTAATTATTATCCTTGATGCATGAGTGTGTGTGAGAGAGAGAGAGGCTCACCGGGTTGAGCAGCACGGTCATGAACAGCTCTCCTCCTCTGATGCTTCTGTCCAGCTCCTTCGGCCCTCCGGGGTACTCCTTATAGTAGATTGTGTGTGTGAACAGGCCGCAGGTCTGACGAGGGAGAACCTGCACACACACACACACACACACACACAGGGACACAGGGACACACACATGTATGTTTAGGACATATGCAAATGCATCTATTCACGCAAACCATCGATTACAGCTATTGTTTACGGATACTAGCATTTTTGAGATACAGCAACAAAGATTTCATTTACTTTCACTAGAAAATAGAAGAGAGAGAAGGGAAGAGCAGAAAAGAGATTGGTTTGTAGTAAACCTTTCACTTGGTAGTGTCTTTTGTGTGAAATAGAGAGCCGGGCCAAGAAACAGATATTGGATTTGCTATAAAACATAGCAATACCCCCCACACACACACACACACACACACACACCACGCACACACACACGCACACACACGCACACCCACACACGCACACACACACACACACCCACGCACACACACACACACACACAGCAAAGGCCACCAGAACCATGGACATTCAGCACTATTTCACCAAACCAATTATCCACACTGCTATAGCTCAAACTGGAGTAGTATATTTCTCAGACACTCACAGACATACGCACGCAGACACACACAGACATACACTCGCAGACACACACACACACAGACATACACATGCAGACACACACACACAGACATACACAAGCAGACACACACAAACTTTCTACATGTTCCTCTGTTTGGTTTTGATAGTCC
Source organism: Thaleichthys pacificus (assembly GCA_023658055.1). Taxonomy (NCBI): domain Eukaryota; kingdom Metazoa; phylum Chordata; class Actinopteri; order Osmeriformes; family Osmeridae; genus Thaleichthys; species Thaleichthys pacificus. The sequence goes on from CM042876.1 coordinate 7,798,426, forward strand.
TAGAGCAGATCTCAATTTGCTAAAGGAGACAAACACACAACAATTGATGGTCCTGAGCAGTCTCAAATCCAGCTTCCACTGACTGCTTCTGTAACGATGGCAGAAAAGGCAAGAGAGAGAGGGAGGGAGAGAGAGAGAGAGAGAGAGAGAGAGAGAGAGGAGGGAGGGAGAGAGAGAGAGAGAGAGAGAGAGAGAGAGGGAGGGAGGAGAGAGAGAGAGAGAGAGAGAGAGAGAGAGAGAGAGAGAGGCGCTGGCTTAACTTTAAAGGAAGCCAACCCACTGTCTGATTGATGAAAAGCAAAAAAATCTAAATGCGCTCTCCAGAGTTAATGCCACTGTGATTTAATATTTTAATCTAAGTCCACGCCTTTTGCTCTGTCTCACACAACCGCGCATGCATGCATCACGCACACACACACACGCACACAGAAAGATTTAAATTGTATAGTATAGCCAACCGTCTATCCTTAGTTGACACTGTGCTTGGTGCGACTGTAACTCGCAGGACAGTCTCCATCCATCAGAGGCCTCAGGGGCCTTGCAGACTAAATACAAATTTCCCTAAAGCCATCAAAAACTTAGACTGAACACCATTTCCCAGGGCACACCATTGCCTTCTTGGGAAAATCTACTCATCAGAAGGCTGTCGAAAGAGAGAGCGGCTAGCAAAAAAAAGTCGGACAGAACAAAAAGTCGATGTGTACTGTAAATCTTCCCGGGTTCTCTTAGGCTAGTGTGGAGACTGGGAGCAGAGTTGATGCGTCCATTGTACCGGCTGTCTAACGAACGCGTTTCCGCTGCGCGCCTCCGACAGCACGAACAATGCTAACTGCTAATCTGTGTGTCAAACACCTCAGACGAAACGAGGCACGTTGTGGTGCTGTCATGGGCGGGGGAGAGAGGGAGGCGGATGTTCCCAGCATCAATAGCCGACAATCCATGACAAACTCCTTTATTGCTCAAAAGTTTCGGGCGAAAAAGAAGAGTCTGAGCTATGATTGTGGCTGACTGGAGTCACACCCATATCCTCTCCCACACTCACACACACGCTCATATCCACTCACACAAACACACACACGCACACATCCATATCCAGTCACACACACATCCTTTTCTACTCACACACAAACACACACATGCACAGTAAAAGAGTGCAACGCTACAGTTAGGATGTGGATCAATAGAGAGATGAGGCTGTACAGAGCTCAGGTCTATATATTCACATCTGACACACCCAGTTAATACACTGTGGCTGTTTGAAACGCCAAAAGCATTCCATCTCTGTGGACATTCCATGATGGTGTTGTGTGTGTGTAGGAGTGTGTGAGTCCGCATGTGTGTGTGTGTGCATGTAGGTATGTGTGCATGTGTGTGTGTGTCTGCATGCATTTCCATGCCATTACCATGTTGCTGTTGTAAATGAAGCCGTTGTGTGTATGTGTAGGTGTGTGAGTGTGTGTTGGCGTGTGTCCATCTCCTGAGTTAACTCACTGGCTGACCAGCTGCGCTAAAAAGGGGTCAGCTCACTCACACAAAGGAAAGCAGCAAGACTGAAGGTGAGTGCCGGACACTGGTAATGTGTGCGATATAACTTTGCTTTTTTCCCTGTTATATGGCCCACTGAGGTGGAGAGTGACTACCTGAGTACTGTGGGTAAAAAAGTTCTTTAAAAACACATTTTTGTCAATAAGACACGGCACATCTGTGTATATGTGTATGTGTATCTATGTACTGCATGATCACGTTATCTGCCTCAATCATATGTGGCTCATGCCAATATCGCTGAGTGGTTGCCATGATGTTGTCGTGGATGAAGCCCTTGTGCGCTTGTGTAGCTGTGTGTAGCTGTGTGTAGGTGTGTGTATGTGTGTGTAGCTGTGTGTAGCTGTGTGTAGGTGTGTGTAGCTGTGTGTAGGTGTGTGTAGCTGTGTGTAGGTGTGTGTGTAGGTGTGTGTAGCTGTGTGTGTAGCTGTGTGTAGCTGTGTGTAGGTGTGTGTAGCTGTGTGTAGCTGTGTGTAGCTGTGTGTAGGTGTGTGTCCACAGCTCCTCACCATGATGTCTCTGTGGATGAAGCCGCGGCGGTAGCGAGCAGGCTTGAGGTGCGGGTACTCCTCGGTGCTGGTCACCCTGATCCCCCAGGCTCGTCTCCAGGCCTCGTACAGCTGCAGGTGGACCGGGTACACCCCCGAGTGGTGGGGGGCTACTGCGTAGCCCATGTCCACGGGGATGCCGTGGTCCTGGAGGAGGGACGCGCACACACACACACACACACACACACACACACACACACACACACAAGCATAAGCAGATGCACGTATGCACGCACACAGGTAAGCAAGCCTGTACAGACACGTGGAGAGAATTAGAGGGCGTGACAGAGGTGAATGAAACCAAACCGTAAACAAAGGGGCTGTACGTAAACACACAAGTGCACGCGCACACAAACCGACATACAAGTTGACCTTGTAACACTGAGGGAGATGTGTTTATGCTGGAGCCCCGGCCTTCGTCCAGCAGACTGATGGTGTCCTTCGGATCTACCGTATACACACACACACACACACACCGAGGGCTTCATACAGCACCGGCAGCTGAAATCTGCTACCAGAAACGTGTCTTACATGACAATATTGTGATGCAGACACACACAGACACCGTACACACACAAACACACACACACAGAACCACATGCTCGCCCACACGCAAACACGCACACAGAACCACACATCCAAACCCCCACACTAACCAACATACACACACACACAGACTGAAAACCATTCACATCCACACACACGCAACGGCTGATGAAACATCACCAAGAGTGTATCCCAGTGAGTTTTAATGAGTGTTTGAGCCCGTTTGAAGATGACAATAATAAGCTGTTTGACTCCGTAATAAGAGTAATATCATTCTCAACGGGGTAGTACAGATTCAGTAATGTGCCTTAGGAGCGGAGCAGTGATGAAATTACTAACAGCAATATTAGTCTCAGCAGAAGCCTCTCCCAAGAGAGAGCTGTTACACCAGAGGAGAGGGAACGAGGGAAGGATGGAGAGAACCAGAGAAAGAAGGATGGAGAGAACCGTCAAAAACGAGAGGGGTGGAGAGCCCCGGCATGTACATTACATACGTTCCCTTGTACGCGAGTACATTCACGTTCATGTGTGAGCGCTTGCAAGCGTGTGCGTGTCTCACCAGAGCAAACTCCTTGTTGAGGATCATCTGCTCCAGTAAGGAGGACTGGTTGTGGAAGAGGTGAGGCTGCATGTGACTCCACATGTGAGGAAACCACCAGAACTCATCCACGTTCCTCAGCAAGACATCATCCCCCTCGTCCTCCTCCTCGGTACCTGATCCCACACACACACACACCACACACGTGTACACCCGCACCATGAGCACACGCAAACACACCAAGATTCCAGACACCATTAGTACACACACAAATGCATGATGATGATGATACACATGTACACACACATACAAAAGCACACCAACCATTAAACTCAGTAATGGAACCAGAAGCTTCATAGGATTAATTTCTATATATACCCTAAGGTAGTCGCTCTGATGAGTTGCCATGCCAATAGCGCTTGGGCTGAATTTCAGCTGTGTGACTGATACCATGGTGACAAGCTCTGGTAACACAGAAATGCTAAATCCTGAACTTTACTTTCACAAAAATCGAACACAGCATACAGGATTAAAGTGTATGGAGCAAAAGTTGCTGTGTAACCATTCACCATGATATTGTAGTAGGATTGGTGCTTTTTTTAATTGTTGCAAATACATCTCAGTCCTGTACAAATAATCTCCTTAAAACACAATTACAAATGATCCCACTCAAATACATTCTCAACTGTCTATTTGAAAGTAATCGGCCAACCAGTGAAGCCCTGGAACTGTAAGTGGGTGAGTGTGAGGGTAAGTGAATAAGAGGGTGAGTGAGTGAGTGGGTGGTGCTAGAGTAGGACCCACCTGTGTGGTAGAACTTCCCAGAGAAGCCCAGGTTGAAGGTAAAGTTTGAGATCTGGGACCGCAGCTGATTCTGTGTATCCAGGAGAGCCTGGATGGAGAGAGAGAGAGAGAGAGAGAGAGAGACATCCATGCAGAAAGAAGAAAGAGATAGAGAAAGAAGAGAAAGGCATAGAAAGATGTAGAAGATGTAGGAAGATAGAGAGAGCGAAAGGTGGATAGGGAGACAGAGATGGAGAGAGGAAGATGGAAAGAGAGAGAGAGTGGCAGAGAGAGAAAGAGGGAGATCGAGAAAGGGAGACACCCACACACAGTTTGACGTTATCTCCAGTGTTATAATCAACCTTTGTACTGTACATCAACCTTGAATATCCTGAATGCTCTGTGGTTCTAGTGTTTCAGTCCTTGGAATACAGTAGCTGGAGTCTTGTGTTCAGTTAGAAGAGTCATATTCTCCATGTTTCACTTGTCTTGTATAACAACTCTCTGCCAATGGTTAATCAGGACTTTCTCCCTTGTTTTAATGACTTCATTACTCTCCTGACTCTTATACAAAAGCACTGTAATGGGTATTAGCTTCAGTCTCACACACACACACGGAGTTGGACATTTAATCATACACATGTATTCACACACATGCAACCGACAGCACACAGATAAAGGTGTGTGCACATTCGCATGCTCGCTCGCTCACACACACACACACACACACACACACACACACACACACACACACACACACACACACAACCATGCCACAAGCTAATGAACGCTAAGGAAGGTCAGTGCTTTACTAGCCTCTAGAGGGCGAGCTTATAGCACGCCCTGCAAACCCACACACTCCTCCCTCTTCATCCCCCTCTCCATCAAACACTCACCCCCCCCCCCACTCCCCTCCAGCCCCTCCTTCCTCCTCACCCCCCCCCACTCCCTCCAGCCCCTCCTCACCCCCCCCCCATCATTTTCTTATCCTTCGCACTTCTCTTTTGCTCCAGCTTAAACTCTTATCTGGTCTCCTTCTCCCTCCTTCTCTTGCACTTTTCCTCCTCCCTGCCCCCCCCACTCCCTTTCAATCCCCCTCTCCTTTCTTCTCCATACCTCCATCTCTCTCTCGCTCGGTGGAAATGTCACATTCTCGGGAGACAAGAGTGTTCTAATTTGAAAGGAAGGCTGAAACAGCAGCCAGGAAGAGGAGTGTGTCGCCCTCTCTCTCTCTCTCTCTCTCTCTCTCTCTCTCTCTCTCTCTCTCTCTCTCTCTCTCTCTCTCTCTCTCTCTCTCTCTCTCTCTCTCTCTCTCTCTCTCTCTCTCTCTCTCTCTCTCTCTCTCCTCTCTCTCTCTCTCTCTCTCTCTCTCTCTCTCTCTCTCTCTCTCTCTCTCTCTCTCTCCTCTCTCTCTCTCTCTCTCTCTTTCTCCCTCGTTTTCTCTTTACTGCTCTGTTTCCCCCTCTTACTCTCAAATGTCAGCAACACAGGTTTTGTTATCTGCTTCTATTTATTTTTATTTTCCTTCCCTATATATCCATCCATCCATCGAGCCATATACACGGTATCTCTACAATAGTTGCAGGAAGGCCAGTGTTGTTGATCTACAGTGCAGACACATCCCTATTTAATAAGCCTGAACAGCCATAGCACAGTAAGTATTCATATTGGTTGCCACACACACACACACACACACACACACACACACACACACACACGCACACACACACACACACCCACACACAGTGGCTCATTTGGTGTAATCTAATGTTGCTGAAGACAGTCCCATGTTGACAGATGTACTCCACTCCCTAATCTGATCCCTGTCTCCCTCAAGACAGTATGTTTTACATCTTAACTCAATACACACACACACACACACATGCCAAACCACGAAACACACACATTGTAAATTATGTTTATGTCAGCACACTTTGCATCCTAACTCAATACACACTTCCTGATATGCCCAGACCTAATGTATTATTAACATGACGCGCGTGCGTGCGTGTGCACGTAGGTGTGTGTGGGTGTGTGTGTGCCACACAGTTTGAAACATGAGCATCTGAAGTCACAAGAAAACATGGATAGCCTACTCTGCAGTTATATACAGGAAGTATTATAATGGTATTCTCAGTTGTAGCTTATAGGAGACCATATAATTAGATGAAATATTATATTCTTGAGGTGCCCCTGTTCCGTAAAAGACACAGAAGGATTTGCAATCCCGAATGGTCCCTCTTCTATATTTGAAAGGAATTAAGAAGTTGGTTAGCATAACAGGCTAGAGTTGTATTTTTTAAGCCACTGTTTTCCTTCCAAAAACTTTCACCAAAATAATTGTTCACTAGCTAGTTTGAAAGCAAGCATAACAAAACATTGAAAAGAGACAGAGTAGAAAAGCTTGATTTTGGATTAGCCTGTAACATCAAAGCTAGCTGCCACCCAGCACACCATAGGCAAACATGCGCTGGGATTAGCGGTTAGCGATAGTACTCCTTTTTATGCCCAGTCTTTCAGCAGCTAACATTGTTGCTAGTATCAGAAGACCTGCCAGGGGGTGGGTGGGTGGGCACATGTGTGTGTGTGTGTGTGTGTGTGTACACGTGTGTGTGTCTGTGTGTGAATGCAAGGCTAGGACAGTTATCCACAGCTGGCTAACATGGTTAAGCGACTGAAGATGTGCCAGAGAGAGGTTGGGCATCAAACACCAGAGAAAGATGGGCATCTGGACAGCCACTGCTCACACATGCCAACCTTTCACTCCTTCCTCCCATTTTCTCTCCCTTCATTTTTTTGGTCTATCTTACTGTTCTCTCCCCATGGTCTAACTATAGATTTGCTGCCCACTTCAGATGGACTGTGTTGTGTGTGTGTGTGTGTGTATGTTTGTCAAGCCTCTCAACCACGCATGCCAAACGGAAACAAACAAACGTTTTAAGCCCCCTACATGTGAGGACTCGAAGTCCACAGCCCATTTTGAGGAATGTGTGTGTGTGTATGTACAGTTGGTGTGTGTGTGTCTGTTTTGTTTGTATAAGAGAAAGCATTTCAGTGTGTTTCATCCTCTCTTCAAAGCAGACCAGTCCTCCTGATTCATCAACATGATTAAACTGAGCTTGTGAATGTGAATGTGTGTGTGTGTGTGTGTGTGTGTGCAAACTGGGTCAGTCATCTATTTGATGAGCTGAAGAAACCCTCTTTCCTTCACTATCTCTCTCTCTGCTTTTATCCATCCCTACCCTACCTCCATTTTCTCTATCCTTTCAACTCCCCCATCCCACCCAAACTTCACTGGTATGTGCACCAACCCTTTTATCTATCAACTAAAAGGATATTTAAAAGTTGCATGGCTTTAAGCAATAAGGAACAAATGGTTACCCAATTGACCACCATTTTGTTTGCACCCATCCTAAACTTTAAAGCTATCGAATGTCACTATCACTATTGAACAAATCCGATCTAAAAATGATGACTGGGCATATTTAATTTAGCCAGCCACTCAGCACATCTTAACAGCATTAGGACCCTCCGGGCCACATATGGTGTGTGTGTGTGTTTGTGTGTATTTGTGTGAGTGGAGAGGGGGTGGGGGGTGAAGAGAGAAAAGAAGATAAGGAGAAATAGGAGGGGCAGAGAAAGGGGAAGATTGAGACGATAAAAGAGACATACACCTCTCTAGGGACCACCTGATCTTTGAGAGGGAGCGAGTGAAAGAAAGGGAGGGATAGAAAGAGAGAGACATGAGGAGAGGTGGACGGGGAGATGCAGCATGCACCCACACACACACACACACACACACACACACACCCACACACAAACACACACACACACACACATGTGGGCTAGCTATCTCTGATGAGGGCTTGAGACAGGCAGGTAGCATAATTCCTTCTGAGATTACATCAATGGGGTGTTCCACACTTAAGCATTGTAATGGAGGAAATACAGCGGTGTGCATGGGGGCAGGCTTTGTAAGTGTATATATGTCTGTGTGTGTGTGTGTGTGTGTGTCTTTATGTTTATGTGTGTGTGTAGATAAAGATATAATAGAGAGAGAAAGATGGAGACAGAGAAAGAGACAGAGAGAGGGAGAAAGAGAGAGATAGGAGGAAATGGAGAGGGTAAAAGAGATATATATTGAAAGAGGGAGAGAGATATTTCGATAGACAGGGATAGAGAAAGGGAAATTAGAAGGTATTGCTTGTCACCAGATGAACTCATGGAGCAAATCTAATGAAGAATAGAAGGGGATGGTGGCATTTTAATTGGCTTTCTCTCTTTCTATTTCTCTCTCCCTTTGTCACCACTTCCCTCTCTCTGTCTCTCTCACTCTTTTTATTCTACCTTTCCTGCAACTGTGCTTTATTGCATTTATATATATCTGTGCTCTTGAATTGACTTAACAAGTAGGTTACTTAGTACCACAGACACCTTGCTGACACATATGAACTGTGTGTGTGTGTGTGTGTGTGTGTGGAGGGTTTACTCTGACATACTATATCTAAGATCCCCCATGTCTCCTTTTTCTTTGACAGTAGCTCCTCCCCCTCTCTTCTCCTCCTTTCCTTACCTTGCTTCTCCTCCGCCCTGCATTTTGTTTTTCATTAGCACTCTGGTAGCCGAAAGCACTCCCCCAGGTGCCATCACCTTCCTACCCCTCCCTCCCTCCCTCCCTCCCTCCCTCCCTCCCTCCCTCCCTCCCTCCCTCCCTCCCTCCCTCCCTCCCTCCCTCCCTCCCTCCCTCCCTTCTGTATCCCTTTCCCTCCTTCCCTCCTTCCCTCCTTCCCTCCTTCCCTCCTTCCCTCCTTCCCTCCTTCCATCCTTCCCTCTTCCCCTACCCTTACCCCTCCCTGTCTCCGTCCTCCCCTACCCCCCTCCCTCCCTCCCTCCCTCATATCTGATAGGTAGCTAACCTGGAGGTACGCTAGATACAGAGAAAAAAGGAAAGGTGAAAATAGAATATCTGGGTCTCAATGTGCTATCTATTTTTCTACCTGTCTCACTTCCTTTCCCCTTCATTTTCAAAAACTCGTCCTCCCTCTCTGCACACATACTGTATATAAGTACATGTGTACATGAATTAATAAATGTACATGTTTTTTCCTCACACCTCACACTCTTTTATCAGTCTCCGACCCCCCTCTTCTCCTCGCTCTCTCTACCCCTAACCCCCTTTTCCTCTAGCTCTCTCTCTCTCTCTCTCTCTCTCTCTCTCGGTCTGTCAGTTATGGCAGCTTCAAATGTAATCCTCATGTATATTTATGCCTCATTCCAGCCTAAGCAGAACAGAGGACAGGCCCTAACATTCCCGAACTCCTGCTCCAGATTGTGTGTATTAGTATTTGTGTGTGTGGAGTTGCAACACTGTCTTTGTGTGTGCTCGTGTATTTCCTAAGTGTATACTGTGCGTGCATGTGTGTGTGCATACAGTATGTACGCACACACACATGCACACACATACATAATGTTTTTACAGTATGTAAAAACATTTCTCTTTCTCTATATTCACTCGGGGCATGACTCCTCCACTCCTCTCAGACTGCCCATCCAAATTCCATCTCCTCTCATCCCTCGCTCCTCCTCTCCTCCTCTCCCCCATCCCCCTCTTTCTCTCTCGGGTAGTCGGCTCATTTTTCAGATGCACGATGGGAAGGATGTCAGACATTGACGGAAAGTGACATTCTAATCTAGAGTGCTGATGTACACACACACACATGCAAACACACACATACGGAAACACTAACACTCTCAATCACACACACACACACACACACACACACACGCACACACATACCTCCAGTGTGAGAGTCCCTGTCAGTGGAGCTCCAGTGAGGGAAGCAGATGCCCCCGGTCTAATCTCATACACATCACAGCAGAGCAACATAACTCTCACCTGTCTCTCTCTCTCACACACACACACACAATACTATGTTACACTCACAGCTAAAGTGATGGTTGTCCCTGAGCAATCTAAGCGGAGAAATAAAGATGACAGGTTCAGCCAACTCTCATTCTTCTGTTTTGTTTTGAGGTGTGAAACCATTTTAGGAGACTTTCCTATTTCAGATTTACCATCTAGACTATTCAGACGTCTGTGTGTCTGTGTGTCTGTGTGTCTGTGTGTCTGTGTGTGTGTGACTGAGAGTGTTGATGTCATCTGGGTCTGCGCTCGTGTGTGTGTTTGTGTGTGTGTACGTGTGATGGAGAGTGTTGGCGTATCCGTGTGTGTGATTGAGTGTATTGATGTATGCATGTGTGTGTATCAGTGTGTGTGTGTGTGTGTGTGTGTGTGTGTGTGTGTGTGTGTGTGTGTGTGTGAGGGACAATGGTGGTCTTGAGGCGGGCTGCATGGCTGACTCCCCTCTGGTCTCTCTGAGAGTGAGGGAACGTGGGAATAAGGGAATAAGTGCCATTCATCCCCTTCCTGCACGCCCTCTCTTTCTTTCCCCTGGCCCCTCCTCTCTCTCTCATTCACTCGCTCTCATTGTCCCTCTAAATAGACCCTTTAGCTCAACCTAAAGCACCATTTGAGCTAAATACTCTCCTCTCTATAGCACAACACACACGATCTGAACAACACACACACATTCCTTTTCAGCCACAAAGCCTCCCTCCGTGACAGCGTCAAACAATAATATACCATTTCAAAGAAGTGTTAAAAATAGATATTCAAGGAGTGTTTTACACATTTAAACTTGTGTTTTGGGTAAAAAGTGTCTGACTCAACTGCAAGTCTTGTGACCTAACAAGCTCTGGCACTTGAGACTCACAGTTCTGTTCAGTGAGAAAACTCTAGATCACACTTTATAGCAGTGAGAAATGATTTCAATTAAACGCAAACGTATGTAATGATGAAACACAGACACACTGAACGGCATACCTTGACATCCTTAGCATTCATCCTCGTCCCCTCCTTCCCAACGAAGATGTCATCAATATCAACCAGGATGTGGCGATCCAGCCCAAGTGACAACTTCCTGTCTGTGAGGTAAGAAATGGCATCCACCAATAGCAGCCTGTGTAGCCAGTAGCCCAGCCCATGTCCGAACATCACCCTCCTCACGCCATCGTACGCACCCGTGTCCTGTACCACAGTGGCCTGGAGGCCCAGACTGAAGCCTGGAGCTGGATTATCCCCACTGCCCGCCCCGGGGGCTCCCTCCCTGGGTCGGGCCTGTAGGACGGCCTGGTACGAGGAGTGGTTGGTGGAGAAGGAGGTCCAGTCATCTCCAGGGAGCGTACCGCGGTCAATGCCAGCCTTGGTGAGGTGCAGCAGCGGTGAGTTAGCCGCCACGTAGCAGTCCCGCAGCGCCTGATTGGTCCGCAGCACCAGGGGGAGACCCCGGAGTTTGAGCAGGGGCGGCGAGTTCTCATTGGAGCGGTAGAAGGCGATGATGCCCACCCTGTACTCGGTGCAGTACTGGTGCAGCAGCTGGCGGTTCCACGTGTCCATGTGTGTGTACTTCAGGAGGTTCTCGTAAACGACCAGCGAGTAGCGGCCCCGCCCCTTGTCCGTGAGCGGCGGCAGGTCCCCCTTCCCGGGGGCGATCTCCGTGCGGAACTGGAACCGGGCCGACTCCAGTATGGCCACGATGTCCTGGCCCAGCTGGGAGTACTGGGACTCCACCAGAACCAGAGCCACGGGGTCCGTGTGCATGTGCGTGTGCGGGGGCTTGGGAGGGTGGGGGTCGGGGGGCGGGCGGTAAGGGGACAGCGGGAGGGGCTGCGAGCAGGCGGGCTCCCCTGACTGTCCGAGCTGGAGGGAAGGGGCAGAGTTGGTGAAGAGGAAGTAGGCGGAGAGCAGGAGGGAGAGGAGGCAGCAGGAGGCCAGGAGGAGGAGGAGCCTGCGCAGGTGCCGGCGCACACGCACAGCCGCCGTCATCACGAACGCTGTGTGTGTGTGTGGCTGAGGGGGCTAATGTGTGTGTGTGTGGAGGAGCGTATGAGAGACAGGATCAAAGAAAGGTGTTTTTCATGTCACCATGGCAGGAAGCAGAACGAGTGTGTGTGTGTGTGTGTGTGTGTGTGGTGTGTGTGTGTGTGTGTGGTGGGTGTGTACGTGTGTTGCTTGTGTAGTGTGCCACAGCAGGGTGGGGAAGGCCTTTTAGCTCATAAACAAACTCCTCGCCCTCAGTGTATGCTTGCGAAGAAATCTTTACATTCGGAGACGTCTATTCAGATGATGGCTGTGATCCTGAGTATCTGTTCAATAGAAAAAGGGACAAACTGTCAGGTTAGCAACAGGGTTTAGTGTGTACGTGTGTGTCTGTGTGTGTGTTCCTCGTACTCCTGGGAGCATGAAGGCACAGCTGGTAAAAGCAGTCCTGATTGAAAGCAAAGCCCACAGCCTAAGGGCATACCCAACCTCTCTGACGGACACACACACACACACGCACACACACACACACATACACACACAGCATGAGGACAGGTGGCAGACCGAGCCACCGGTCTGATCATCTTTAACTATTCCCCGGGTCGCCCTCAGCTTTCCACAGACAGCAAATTAATGAGACATGTTTACAAGAGCTCACATGTAGTGCAGTTGCTGTGCGCACACGCGCAAATAAAAAGAAATCATGTCCAAATACACCAGGAAAATATAGATTTGCAAGTTCTGTACAGAAGCAATCATGAACTACATGTCGGAATGTCTAGTTAAATATGAATACATTTCTTTTTCCAGAGCCGTATTTATTTATTCATCTTTTATTGAGTGTGTTACAGCATGTTGTTGTGCATTAGTGTGTTTAACGTGTGTATGTACTGTATGCGAGTGAGTGTGTTTAACGTGTGTGTGTGTTTAACATGTGTATGAGTAATTCCTATGTGTATATGCAACTACAGAATGAAGTACAGCACAGTGGCCAGGGGTTTGAGGACGGTATGGTAGAGAAGTTTACTCTGTGTCACCCCTCAGAGGACTCTGCTAACAGCCAATAACACCCTCACCCCCCCTGTCTAAACACACCTACACTACTACCTCCACTAAACTGCTCTGTAGGAAAGCCCTTAAGGGTGTTGACGCTCGCGTAGGGCATTGTGGGAGCGTCAACGCCCGGTTTCACTGAAAATGAATAGGAAGCCGACGCGCCGCCCGTTCCGCTGTAGTGGACACGCACTGTAAGGGTTAACGCATGAGAAAGAGACAGAGACCAGGAGATGGGGAGAGCTAGAGAGGGATTGAGCGGGAGAGAGAGGGAGAGACGGACAGGGAGGGATGGAGGGAATGAGAGAGAGAGAGAGGAGAGAGAGAGAGAGAGAGAGAGAGAGAGAGAGAGAGAGAGAGAGAGAGAGAGAGAGAGAGAGAGGGAGAGAATGAAATTTGAAAATAAATTGAAAATGAGAGAAATCTAATCAAACTAAATTGTATTTATATTGCGCATTTCATACCATTTCATGCGCATTTCCCCATTCACAGATGGGGGGGAAAAGTGTGTGTGGGGGTGGGGGGGGGGAGTTTCCAGAGGTAAGCAAAAAAACAGATCACCCGTTTGGGCCAATATAGGAGAACTGTAAAAATCATCCCTGACCTCTCTGACATGACACGATCGAGCACTCTCCTGGAGAATGTGAAGTGCCAACTTATTACAAAACACACACATAGCATGAATGAATACTACTTAATCAAGAAACATGACATGTTATACAAAAAAATACAAAAACAAATTGACTAACATAGAAAGAGAGAGTAAGATAAAGAAAGCGAGAGAGGGAGAGGGAGGAAAAGAAAGATAGAGAAGGACGGAAACAGAGAAAGAGAGGGAGAGAAATATAAAAGGACAGAAAGGGAGAGGCAGATGTGGGGGAGGGAGGGATGGAGAGGGAGAGAGGGATGGAAAGGGACAGAGGGATGGAGAGGGAGAGACGGAGCGATGGATGGATGGAAAGAGAGAAGTGGGGAGAGATGTTTAGCGAGATAGAGAGGGAGAGAGAAGGATGGATAGGGAAGGTGAGGGAGAGAATGAAAAAGCAAGAGAATGACAGAAAGAGAGGGCAAGAAAAAGATAGCGAGAGAAACAGAGAGGGAAAGAGAGGGAGAGGGAGAGAGAGAGAGAGAGAGAGAGAGAGGGAGGGAGGGAGAGAGAGAGAGAGAGAGAGAGAGAGAGGGAGAGAGAGGGAGAGAGAGGGAGAGAGAGGGAGGGGAGACAGAGAGAACAAGATGAACAAAGTGAAATGAATTATAGAACAAGACAAAAAAGGGTTAGGATTAGCATCTTAATGTAGGAGAGGGAGGATCGCCCCCCCTCTGTCTCTCCATCTTCAGCACCCCCCCCCCACTTCTCTGTCTGTTCTCCTAGTCTATCTTTCTGTCCTCAGAGTCCTCATCAGCACGCACACTTTTGCTCCTTCTCACCACTATACACATTACTGTTTATAGCAATACAAAAGATCTTACTTTTATAGCAATACGTAATGTAGGCTCTATCTAGAATGATGTGGCACTAAACAAGATAACACAGAAAGAGAGAATGGCTGCCTGGTGACTTCATGTTGCCTTGATATGGCTTTGATCAGATGTTTCTGTAAAGAAACAAATTGTTGTGTGCATGTAGTTTACACCTGTGCAGCTTGCCTGCAGTCGCATTAGTCTCTGCTATTTAGCACCACAATAAGGGCAGGTGAAAATAGCTCCCGGTGACCAAAACAGAGACATGTGTGTGTATCTGTGTGTGTGTGTGTGTGTGTGCGTGTGTGTGTACCATTACAACCACAAGAGGGCGCCGATATTCGCCTATGTTGCACTTACAGGTTGGTGGTATACTGCTGGCTACTTATACAAATGATGCTGTTTCGCAGATTAGTCCAACATTCCTGACACTGCAAATGACAAGTTTCAAACAGAAGGTAGGCTTTATGTTCTGCGCAGTTATGTTATGTAACGTTTGAAATAGGCTGAAATGTTTTCAGCACGTTGAATAAGTGTTGCTAAATGTCAATAAACCGATATTATCCATTCAATATCTAGAGCATAGAACCAAAGCTACAAGTTTGAAAAATCGATGCGCAACTGGCATTAATTTTGAGTAGCCAACGCACATTTGCAGCCTTGTTGATATAACAAATCACGCTTTATCATAGCCTATAGGTCCTAATTAAATTCATTGTGGCATGATGTTTTGTTTTTGAGCAAGGAACAAATTTGTTGACTTGCCCCCGTCATAAATTTGACGAGATGTAGTAGGCTATAAGATCCTGAGTGCCTGTCAGACCATCAATTGCTGCGGTATGAAACAATAATAAATAAGCATTCCGATACATACACCCCATTCATTATCAGACTACCAACAACAAACAGTCTAAAAACAATTATTAATTGTTTATTATACCCACTATATGCTACAAAGCTCCCCCCCCCCCCACCCCCCCCTCCAAATAAAAGTCGAAATACGCAGCGCGCTTTTTCTAAAGGAAGGAGGACTTGATCTTTTACCTTTACCCGGGGTGTGGACGCTACCGAGCGGGCAGAAGCAGCAAGGAAGAGCGCTAGTGTGAATCAGTGTCGCGGGATAAGTCCCCGGGTCTTTGGCGCACCACTCCAGCGCTTGAAGAAATGCAAAAGGCAGTGCCATCCTCCCCTCTACCCGCCGACACTAGAGCTGAGGCGGCCAGCCGGAATGATTCGCTCTCCTCCTCCCATTCTCCATTCTTCTCTTCTTCTTCTCTCTCTATTTCTGACTCTCCTCTCCTTTCTTTCCGATCTCCACGCCACGGGGATTAGGACAGACACTAGCAAACACAGATATCGGCCGCCGTTAACGACTGACTGCCGCGCGCAACTGCTTCTGCTTAAAACCACCGACAAAGAGTGAGGGTGGCGATAGGGTGAGGAGGAGAGGATGGAGCCTGAGAGAGAGAGAGAGAGAGAGAGAGAGAGAGAGAGAGGAGAGAGAGAGAGAGAGAGAGAGAGAGAGAGAGAGAGAGAGAGAGAGAGAGAGAGAGAGAGAGAGAGAGAGAGAGAGAGAGAGAGAGAGAGAGAGAGAGAGACGGTATGATTGACACAAACAGCCCTCTTCTCTGGCTTCAGTGATCACGACCCGGTAAAAGCTCGGGGCCGTTAGCTTGTGTTTCGGATGCGGATGTCACACACGGATACACACGGGAGCAAGCTCATTTAGAGCGCCTCGTCTGATCTGGCTCATTCCGTGTCAGGACCGGCCCGTTGCGCTATCTGCCGCAGACAGAAGAAGCTTTCTTATCACAAAAACGGAGACTTAGGTTGTTGAATTTGCACGAAGTTATAATTTAAAGTGTCCTTACAGTAGAACGGGTTGTTCTTTTTGATGGCTTTGGCCAAAACCTCAAAGGCTAATATTGCCTTGGTAAACCAATTCCAGGCTTTTTATTCAATGTTTTGTTCCACCCACTCTCTTTCACTCTCTCTCTGTCTTTCTGTTTTACTAACTGTTCTTCCATACCCCCGGCCCCCCTCTGCCTGTCTCTCTCTTCCTGACAGACTAAAGCTTGGTTAAGTCACTACCCATTGTCTCCCTAAGACTGAGTAACTCTCCAGGTACTCTGCATAGTTTCCATCTGTGACCAATGACATCACGAACATTCACACACACACCGACACATACGGGCATGCCAGTCATAATTTAAACTCTAATTTGATTAGCCTCTCTTTATTTTACCCTTTTGTGTGCACACGCATCAGTCTTTCACACAGACACATCTCCCTCTCTCTCTCTCTCTGTCCCTCTCTCTCTCTCTCTCTCTTTCCCTCTCTCTCTCTCTCTCTCTCTCTCTCTCTCTCTCTCTCTCTCTCTCTCTCTCACACACACACACAAACACTCACAGGGGGAAGTCGTTCATTTACTCTCAACCCAATAGGGCTGGGGTACCCATTCACATTGTAATAAGGTAACAATAGACACTTGGAGTGCGTTGGATTGTGTGTGCGTGCGTGTGTGTGTGTGTGTGTGTGTGTGTGTAAGAATAAAAGTCAGCAATTTGGATTTAAGAAGAGGACAATATCTCTTCTGAAAACAGGGACTGAGTTCACCAGACACACACATTGTGTTAGAAGCTGAAAATAACCCACAAAGGTATGATGCAGCAGCTGAATATAGATCACATAGATTCACCTAGATTACAAAGGGCAGCTCTCGGGTGTATACACGAACACACGCACGCACAAGGTCCACCAAAACCTGAGCCATTACCAAGCATGGCGTCCGTGCCTGTGTGTGCAGTGTAATCACTTTTGGACCACAACTGGAACAGAAACAACTCTAACAACAGCAACAAACTAAAGCTGGCGTAATGACCAGACAGATAATGATAGTTTTTGACTGGATGCTGATTGTGTGTCTATGATAATGAGTGCCAGTGGGTGATAGGGTTAATTAGACAGTGGATTTGGATCCCGTTCCGTCATCTAACAAGAAGATTGGAGCCTGCTGTGGTTATAGTCCAGTGAACAGAAAACTAGGGACGATCTTAACAGCTGCAGCAAGGTTGTTAAATCGTGTGTGTGTGTGTGTGTCTTTGTGTAAAAGATGTTCCAGAAGTGTCAGAGATGTTCCACACACATTGACAATAACAAATGCTACAGTAGAGCATGTTAATTGCTTACAACTTGTCTAATTAAAGAAATGAATATCATCCCTAAGAGAATTGCACATTGTTTTGAGCAAAATGAAAAAGTGGAGATATAGACTGTTGATATGCACACGCACGCACACACACACACACACACTCTTGCACACAACCACACACATGCACACACACGCACGCACACTAACAAACTGTTACACAGATAGACACACACACAGGCAAGCACAACAAAGACAAAGATGTGAGCCAGCCTGTGCTAAAGCTGCCTTGCTCAACTAACAACAGACTTGTCAAACGGGCAAGAAACAGAGAGAGGTAGAGGAGGAGAGAGTGAGAGAGAAGAGTGGGAGACACATATATATATATAGAGAGAGAGAGAGGGGGGGGGGGGGAGCTTGTTGTCTTCATCAGAGGCTTTTGTGAGAGGAGCGAGATCAGAGTCAAGGAGTGACATGTACATCTTTTGGTTCTCACTAAGGGGGCAAGCACGTCCTCAGTGAGCTGGAGGCCGTCAGCTCCACCGCTAACCTCGCTGGACATCTCAAGACTTTAGGAGTCTGGGTTTTGGCTCGGCCTTCATGGGTGGAGAAGGGGTTTTAAGGCTCTACATTGTATAGGGTTAGTCTAGGGTTTAAGGGGCTACATGGTAAAGGGCTAGTTTGGGCTGAGGTAGATATGTACATGGTAGAGGGTTACTTTGAGGCTGAGGTAGATATGTACATGGTAGAGGGTTACTTTGAGGCTGAGGTAGATATGTACATGGTAGAGGGTTACTTTGAGGCTGAGGTAGATATGTACACGGTAGAGGGTTACTTTGAGGCTGAGGTAGATATGTACATGGTAGAGGGTTACTTTGAGGCTGAGGTAGATATGTACATGGTAGAGGGTTACTTTGAGGCTGAGGTAGATATGTACATGGTCGAGGGTTAGTCTAGAGCTCAAGTGGGTTTTGATAATCTATCTTCAGAGTCACCCTGTGTGTGTTTGTGCATGTATACCAACGGGGGGAAAGTATGTGTGTGTGTGTGTGTTCCCAGTCTTCCCAATACACTTAAACAGATTGCACACCCCCTTCTTGTAAATGGAGATAGATGCTCTTCTCCGAACTGGGCAGCCAAGAGGCTAAGTGAAGGCTCTCTCTACCCAGGACACATTATAGGAAATATCACTAGCCCAATCAATAAGGGAGGGATACTGTACGAACACGCATACACAAGCACACACACAGCTACTATAAACACATGATCCCATGTTAAGCCAGAGTACACACATGCACACACACACATCCACACACGTACACACACACAAAACTGTCTTTTCTGTGGGTGTAAAATAACCTGAACAGAATCAATGATCTTACTGGAACTTAGCCAGTTGTAAAATTACCATAGCAACCCCCAGCGGCCAACCAAACAGTACGTAGCAGATAGTGGATTCGGCCTCCTGTCACATGATATGATGTGTCATATCACATGCGCCCCGCTGGGGATATAGGAAGTCTTTTGCAGTAGGTACGGTGACCTCTGAAAATGTGAATATTGCTCCTGAACTTGAACATAACATAGCATTGCTATGACATATTTATTTATGTGTAAAGGTAGTTGTTGTTGAATTCTGAAGGGGTCAAATATTTTTCTCCAAGAGAGAAGTATGGCTAAGCTTCAAAGTGTTGGTAGCAGGTTGTGTTCAACAGCATCGTGTTTAACAGTATTTATGACTCAGTAATAGTTACACAAGATGGAAAAAAAGGTTGATAGAAACTTACCCCAGGATGAGGCGCCATCTAGCTAGCTTCTTTTATTTTTTATTTTTACCAAAACACGCAAATATGTTGCAGACCCTGGTATCGTATCAATCATTTCCAAGGCTAAGGCAACGTCAACTACCTATTCACAATGCAACAAAAAAAAGCGCTATCAAGAACATGCTAGGCTGGACACATCTCACGGGACTGGCAGTTAGTGGATGGGAACAGGAGTGCTAATGCACTATGCGTGGCGTGTGTGTGCATGTGTATGTCAGTGGACAGTGTTTATGTGTTCATTTATGTGAGAAATCTCAGGCTATCCCTAAAGGCTTTGTTCTCAAACTCAGTGGTCAAGGGGCAATATGAAATGATGCCATTTTGACCACAAATTGAGTGTAGACTTAATCAGTGTAATGTATGTTTGTCAGTTTGTGTGTGCATGTGTGCTTTGAGTGTGTATGTGTGTCTTCCAGTACAACAGAGAGTAAAGGAAGTGGTTAACCACACAAAGAACTACTCTTTGCTGACCTCAGATACACTCACACATGCCCACCCAAAGCCTAGCATCATTTTAACCACACACACACAAACACACACACACACACACACACACATACATACATACATACATACATACATACATACATACAAACACACACACAGACACAAGTAAATGCAAAAAAAAACACATACATTTCTAAAAACATCCTCCCACGCACATCAAACACAAACACGCTTACACACACACAAACGCTCGCACACAGCTATGGTCTGTCAAATTATTGTGAGCAGAGGTGTTGTTGGTGGATGAAAGCAATTCGTTTAACAAAGTCTTAATTGTCTGTCAAGTCTTGAAAAAACTGTAGAGAAAAGAAGACAAATAAGATATGAGAACTGGGAGAGAAAGTGATGTCCATGACCGAGGTAAACAGAGGAGAGAGACAGACGTCAGCATGTGTCAGTGATCTGATTTCAGCAAAGGAAGGAGAGGGAGACCGAGAGAGAGAGAGAGAGAGACAGACAAGGTAAACTGATCAGCCACTGTGTCTCTCTGACCTTGTTCAGCGGCACCAAAAAACCTGAGTTACAACCTCAAACTGAACACGATCCCTCCATCTCTCCCTCCATCACTCCGTCACACTCTCCACCCCCCCCCCCCACCCCCCCCCCGCGCTTCCTCCCCCTCCCCTTCTGTGTAATAAATCGTAGTGTAATTACCAGACGGGATCAATAGCAGTCACATCACTCCTCTCCTCCACTCCTCCTCCTCTCCCTCACTTCGTCTCTCCTCTCCTCCCCCCTCTGACACTAACGTGTTCATCCCTCGCTCTGTGCCAGAGCTATAGATCTGTGTGGGATAGATCGCAGCCGGCTTCAGCAGAGACACACACACACACACAAACACAAGGATTCATAAAACGAACACGCACGCACACGTGTGCACAAACACACACACACATTCGTAGACACTTAAATACACACACACACTGACAGTCAGACACAGAAACGGCCATAAGTATAAGAGCTCAGAGAGGCAGCAGGGGGTAAGACCTGTGAAGGCCTCCGTTGCCATTGGATACAACTCTGTTCCCGGGTAAAGAGCCAGAAGGATGATTTCAGTGGTTGGGTTCCAGAACAGATCATCCATGTTTTCGCCAAGACAAGAAAAAGCATGAAGACCAAAGTTCACATAGCGTTTAGTGTGTGTGTGTGACTGCTTGTGT
>CM042876.1:7824416-7874416 GCA_023658055.1 Thaleichthys pacificus
GAGTAGCCTACCAAGCTTGCTTTTGCCAGTAAGTGTGTGTGTTGCGTGAGTTATGCGACCGGTCGCTAATTGCAGACAAATCGGTTTGCCGCGCACAATCATTCCTGCGTTTTTGATGTTTAATTTCGCAAGTTGATTACTCGTGGAGTTTAGCCCGGCCGTTCCTCTCCCACTAACGCCATGGGCGCCGCTCATCAGTCTTCCAGAGCTCACGCTCGCTGCGCATACGTAATGAGCTCGCACTGACGAACGCCGACAGACAGATTTCATAAATCATGCACTTGTTTGTAATGGCTTTTCTTTCTTTTTTTCTCTCCCTCTCTCTCCCTCCCTCTCAAACGCTCTCCCTCTTTCAATCTCTACCTGTCTATAGTCTCACTCCATTGTGTCTGCTGAAAAAAAGGAGACATGCACACATCCACGCTGTTTTGTGTTCTTGAACTTTATTCAGACTTTTCCATGTAACTGAACCTTTACTGGATGGCCGATTAAAATGTTTTATTGTAAGCAACTCCTACTCTATTTACACACACATTAATATGACAAAACACAAACAAACTCGCACACTGTCCTCACCGCCCTCCCCTCGCCGTGTGCAACCACACCCACCCGACCTTTTGGTTCTCTACAGAATGCCATTGCGTGCTATGCTTTATGTCTGTAATAAGGAGTTTATAAATGGAAGCGGAATGGAAGAACGCTAGTAGTTAATAAAGCAGACACGGATAGAGTTATCGAACAGACACACACGCACACAGGCCATATCTCTGTGTTGTTAATATAGCTCAATATATACAGTTTATTGGTTATGGCAGGTATAATCTGCGGGACAAATAGGACACACTCACACACACGCACCCATGCAAATAAAACCCCATGTGTCGAGTCAGCTCAGTACTTGTTTTCATCCTCTCCTTCATGTCATCTCTCCATCCTCAGACCAAATACATTATTTTGCTTTTTTATCACTTCTTTCAGGTCACCCTCCCATCTTACTGCTGAATTTGACTCTTGTAGGAGATACAAAGAAGAAAAAACACTTGTACAAATAAGATGAAGAGGAAGAAGAAGAAATGCAATCCAAACAAACCTTCCCTAG
Source organism: Thaleichthys pacificus (assembly GCA_023658055.1). Lineage (NCBI taxonomy): Eukaryota > Metazoa > Chordata > Actinopteri > Osmeriformes > Osmeridae > Thaleichthys > Thaleichthys pacificus. The sequence goes on from CM042876.1 coordinate 7,825,516, forward strand.
GACACAGAATGAGGAAGGGCAGTGCAGCATTTTCCATATCTGTTAGAAATCTCTTTTGTTGGAAGCTATTTGTCTCTGGCCCAACACACTTTGTCTTGTTTGAAAGCCCAGTGTTGGGTTTTCAGGGCAAGGTCTATGGAGAGGTACTTTCCTTTTCGTTTTTCGGCTAACAGGTCCACTCTCATCAGCTGAATAAATAGCACCTTTCACTGTGTTGAACCAAGCCCCAGGCCACCAAGACAATGCAGTGAAGGATGAGTGCTTGTGTGTGAGAGAGAGATACAGAGAGATGAGGTGCTTGAGTGTGGTTGAGTATGATGTGGTTGAGTATGGTGTGTGTGTGAGTGTTTGTGTGTGTTGGCCATCCTATACTTTGAAGTAAATAGCTTGCCCTTGGTGTGTTCTGGGAAATCGCTGTTCGATCCTGGCTGAGCCCAGCAAGCCTTGAGGCCAGCTATTAGCCGCACGCTAAGCTAAAAACAATGTTAATAACCACAGCCTCCAGTCAAGTTAAGCATCATTAGTAGGCACTCACGTCTCTTGAATTATACAGTATGTAATGTATGGGGAGATGCTTGAAGGGTTATAGGAAATATGTCCATCCCACCACCAAACACTAGTCAGACACTCACTTACCTAAAAACTAATGGTAACACAAAGTGCTTCATATAAGAGCAAATGGGGTCGAATGCAAAGTCAAGAACATTCACTGGCATTTTTCACAGGTTCTGTATTAAGCCCGTTGGTCAAACTCTATTTGCAAATACTTCCAAAACTATACACCCAAAACATTTTAAAAATCAGCATTTAAATTGTTTTTGGAACAGTGTCCATTGTATTACCTCTGTTTGAAATGCAAGGCATCGTGGGTCGGAGATGGAACTCAATGTCCACCGTAGTGAACGGAATGTGATGAGTTGCGGGTGTTATTTTGAACATTCATTCTTTTAGTAATGGTCCTATGAGGTCAAATGTGTCATTTGTGCTTCCAGAGGCTAGCGGGAAAAGACCTGTGGTGGCTTCTGCTCAGGGCCTGTACTTTGTCACCTGGGTGGTGGTCAGTGAGCACTCTCCACCAAAACACTGCAGGCAATACCCACTTCCCTTCATTCTTTCTTTTTTTCTTCTTTTGAATCAACTCAGCATAATTTGAACTCATACAGTAGTGCATATATACACCATTCAGCGTTGTACAATTTATACAAGTACATGCACACACATACACAAAGCAGTTTAGCAGAAACACTGTTAGCACTAATACATCCATACTGTAAGGGTTTGAAATAAACTGATAGACTAGGTAGCCATGTATGTATGTGTGTGTGTGTGTGTGTGTGTGTATTTGGTTGACGTTAACAGCACCCTACCCTGACACATGTTGCCTTCCTTCTTGCTTAATCATATCACCGATAGTGTGCGGGTGTGTGGCCGGTAGTTCTTGGGATTCACTTTTGCTGACAGGAATGAATGTAGCGCCGGATCGGGAGAGCAATGAGCTGAGACCAGAGAGAGAAAAAAAAAAAGAGAGAGAGAGAGAGAGAGAAAGGGGGGAGGAGAGAAAGAACGACAGGAGAGGAGAACCACAGCGGACACCACCTATTCATCACCCTGCCTCCCTCCATCCTGCCTCCCTCCATCCTGCATTCATCCTCCATCCAGAGAGAGAGAGAGAGAGAGAGAGAGAGAGAGAGAGATAGAGATATGGTAGGAGACTGTAATATAGATTGAAAATGTGAATCAAGATATTGTAGAGAAGGCTTCAGTTTGAAGCTCTCTCTGCTTCATTGGATCCGGGCATCTCCTCCTCCACCCCTCTGAATTGACTTAGTATGGCCCACCTTAGGAGTCCGGGAACAGTGTGAAAGAAATAAGGGATGTTGGGGTGTGTGTGTGTGTGTGTTGGGGGGGGGGGGGTCACACCCATAGAGAACGCTAACACTATCTCGCCAACAAGATAGTGAAGGAATGTGTCTCTGGAGGGAACTCACCTGTCTTTACAACAACAGAGTGATTACTCTGCTCTGCTCTCTGTGTGTGTGTGTGTGCGTGTGTGTGTGTGTGTGTGTGTGTGAATGTGTCGCAACCACCCCATGCAGCTCTTCTAATGATTTAGTCAATACCTAGTAAAACATTATGATCTCCCACAACACAATTATTCATCTAACTTCCATTTATATACAGCTCTCTACAGCATTACGATGTGTGTGTGTATGTGTGCGTGTATGTGTGTCGGCCTCTACGAGGTCTATTCGCAGTAAAGTTTTTATGCCCACAAACCAATTTAGGGCCTGAAATGAGATCCAGAAGAATTTCTTGGCTAACGCATCTGTAATTAATTGAAACGCACCGAAAATATTGCTTTGGGCATGGCTGTATTGATAGATGCAGTGTTAAATCAGTATCAAGCTTATAGAGCCAAGAACCAGCTTCTTTACAGATAAAAGAAAAAAGGTCATTATTTAAGAAACTATCAGTGCTGGTCCCTTCCGTATGGTCTATATCTACAGGAGGTTTTGTGAGATGGAATTTGTTGAAACGAGTGTTGTGTGTGTGTTTGGACAAAGGTCCCCAACACCAGTAGGGTGATAAATTGCCCGGTTAAGAAGAAGGGACACCTGTCACCCTCTACTTGGACGAAACCACTAAGGAACACACACATACACACACAAGTGCAGGGGCACAACAAGAGCACACTAACTATAAACAAAATCACACACGCTCACACTATTACACACACACACACACACACACAGTTTGCACCCTACCACTCCAGGAATCGACAGTTCAAGGTGACAGCCTCCTGTAATCAAACATGCCTGTGTGTGTGTGTGTGTGTCGGTACCTCTGTGAAGTTCATCAGGAACAGCTCACGTGGTGACAATCATAGACGTGCGCACACACACATAGGCCTGCACACATTCACCCGGATGTGTGCAGGGTTACCTAGGAGCCAATGTTGCACGTGCCCTACCTAGGCATTGTCAGTCTTTGTATTGCACAAAGCGGTTGATGTGGGTCAAAGCGGGTCCCAAGGTGGGTCACCTGCACACACATGCACACGGACGCGCACACACACAGTAAATCACGGAGAGCTCGAGCGGAAGGTGAAATGATTGGCCGAGCTTTCAGGGTTGTCGCTGGGATCGAGAGAATGAGGGAAACACACACACGCAATGTGGGGCTCAGATGGTTTCTTGATGCTCACTGCAGTCGTTAGCAGCAACAGGAAATGAGGGGGCAGGTATGGGTGACTGTATCGTGTCACCCTGCTTGTATAGAACACAGCTGTGGTTAGTGTGTGTGTGTGTGTGTGTCTATGAAAGTGATGAAACAATACCTTTCCTACTTCCTTCCTTCCCTCACCCACACCTACTCACCACCATCACACACACACACATGCAGTGCTCTATTGCTTCTTAATTGTAATCCCATGAAGATGGCCCAGAATAGAATCTAATTAATATGAAGCCGATAGCACCAGTCTATATAGAGTATTTACATGTGCTGAGAGACACCCCCACACACCCCTCCATCATAGGGTTCAAAATCTAAGGCCAGTCTATAAGTGTTACCATGCACTGGTACGTAATTAGCTTGTCATTTTCAGACAGCTTTTAATTGGTGTTTCTCTGATGGGCTAAAGACATGCGAATGTACAGACATGGAAAGTTAGTTTCTCTATGGCTGTTGGTGCCGTAGATCACACTGTCAACAGCAACACTTCCTGCTCTCTCTCTCTCTGTGTGTGTGTGTGTGTCACACTTTCTATCACCGTCTCGCTGTTTCTCTTGAGTCTGTTCTGGTGTAAAAGTATACATTGTATTTATTTGGATAGCTAAAGTGTTGTTGTTGAATGATAACAGGAGCTGAGGAGGGAGAGAGAGAGATAAGAACTTTCAGGTACATTTGGAGTATTGGTGTCATGTTGTCTTGTTTTCGACCGAGGTCAGCAGTCTGGTTAAGAGTCAGAGAAGGACAACGGCCCTACCTGTCTCTGATCAACAGAACATACACTCCACATACACACAAACACGCACAGTTCTTATATCCAGGGAATCAAGGTAGAGAGCAGGAGAAAGGAAGAGAGAGAGAACTATATAGAGAGGGAGAAAATGTAATTTTTCTGCTCCAATGACGAGGAGGCTTCCGCTTGAGATCCACCCCGAGTTCACCACAAAAACTTTTCAGAGGATGCAACGCTTATCCATCTCCTTCACTCTACCTCTCTCTCTCCTTCCCTCTCTTCTCTCTCTATCCCCTTCTCTCTCTCCTTCTCTCTCTCTCTCTCCCTTTAACGCTGCAATGGAAAGGGTGTCTATATTTAGGGTTGGCCCATTTCAGTAGATACCTGTCTTTATAGGAATGATTAAGGAAGTAGAAACGTGTGTGTGTGTGTGGTAAGAGACAGACACAGAGTGGATAACAGGGATGAGGTATTCCTGTCATAGGGAGTTGAATTGCATTGATAAATAATTCAGCTGAAAACTTCCCTCTTTTTTGCCCCCCTGTTCCATTTTTCTCTTCTCCCTCCTCCCTCCCTCCCTCCCTCCTCCCTCCCTCCCTCCCTCCCTCCCTCCCTCCCTCCCTCCCTCTCTTTTGCCCCTCACTCCCTCTCTCTCTTTTTGCTCTTTCATTACTGTGACCACATTCTCCACTGTGGAACTGAAATTCTACAGTGCACGATACACACACACAGTTTCGCACGCTGAAACACTTGCACACATGTATGACAACATGAAGAAAACCCACTGTTTCACGGTTTCCCCCCCAAACGAGATGGGTATATTCTTGTGCAGTGCAACTCCTACTTACGAAATGCTAACTAGGCCTTAAAACAATGCAGCAGATAAAAGGCATGGATGCATGCAGAGCTACCTGAGTACCAAAGCTGGGGCCCAATCCTACCAGTGTACATCTGTGGTATTCTGTGGGTATGAAAGATGCTAGCCTCTCATTAATAATATATGAGGCTGTGACAGATTGATGACTTCGATTGGCCGGCTGTATCGAATGACTTTAATGTGTTATAATAGCTGCTGATCTAGACGCTGGCTATCATAAACAGCAAGACAGCGAGAACACGCACACACACACACACTGATGTGGCAGTCATTGATACAGATCCACAACATTGTTCTAGCATCATCAGACAAGTATGCACTGATGTTTGCAAGATTGTGCATGCACACATACACACGTACAAACACACCCATTCTAATGGAGTATCAAGTGCAAACCCGTAGATAGGGCTTTGTCCTCCTGAGTCATATACGCTTTTCGCATTTTTGCAAGAGTTTCTATCTAGCTTTCTACACACATTCGCAATCATACACACACACATACACACAGGCTCTGCAATGTGGAGTGGTGGTTGCCGGTGCTTGCATGCGATAAGACACTCCAGCATAGAGAAGCAGGAAATGGAGAGAGAGAGAGAGAAAGAGAGAGAGAGAGAAGAGAGAGAGAGAGACAGCGAGGGGGAGTATGTGTGTGTGGGTCAGACATGCTGTTATCTTTCTAGAAGTAGAAGATAGCCCTCTTCCTCTCCTCCTGTTCTGCTCCTCTCTGTCTTTCCCCTCCCATCTCTCTCTCTCCCCTCTCCCCCCCCCCTCTCTCTCTCTCTCTCTCTCTCTCTCCACTTGTGTTGTTGTGTCAACATCCATTTTTGACCCATGTCTCCGAGAAACAGGAAATTATGTATCTTTGTACACACACACACACACACACAGGCACACAGACACACACACGTACAATCCCTCAAACACTTACACACACACACTTATGAACTTACAATCAAACTTACACCATAACTTTGGTTCCTATTGTTTATGAAACTAAATCCTAAATCAAAGCTGAAATGGCTCCTGTTTTGACACATTGAATTGTTAATACTCTTCAACCACAACAGATTTTCTCTCGCATTGTCTGTGATAGTCTTTCGTATTTAAGTGCTTCAGGACAATTTCCGCTGGTTTTAGACTGCAAACAAATCCTGCTGAAGTCTTGGTAATAGCTCTTCTGGGACATGTTTGTGTTGATCGGTAGATGATGACCATTTTCACACATCAACGCTGTGATGACTAAAAGCATCTCCGACGTGGCCTTTTGTGGGATCACTTGTGAGTGTGTGTGTGTGTGCGTATGTGCGTGTATGTGTGTGTGTGTGTCATAGGACATGGACTTGGTTTGTATCATTAATCATACTTTGTCTTTCTCTGTGTTGTCCCCCCCTCCCCAAACTCTCTTTCTCTTTTAAACACAGACAGACTAATGTCAAGTATTTTGTGATTCATAGACTTCTACCAGAAGCTTGAGGCCTAGTCATATAGCCAGCTCAGAACTGTTTACTCTGACTAGATAGGGAATCAACTGCACCTAGCAGTGCTCTCCCTCCCAGTGTTCCTCCATCCCCCTCTCTCTCTCCCTTTATCCTTCTCTTTCTGGCTATCTTCATCTCTCTCTCACTCCATCTCACTCCAGCCCTCTCTATTACACACACACACACACACACACACACACACGTCTTTAGGCAGCATAGCCTACTCACTCAAATCTTACCATATTCTCTCTCTCTCTAACACGCACGCACACACACACACACACTCCAAAGCAGCACACACTTCTTATAAGCCTTGAATCAGCTGGCGCCTAAAAAGCGAAAAGAAATTATGATGGTATACAAACTGGTTCTGGAGTTCATTATTCAAATGCTTCTCATGGCTGGATTAATAAAGGGACCCGTGTGTGTGTGTGTTTATGTGTGTATTAGTGTGTGTGCATGCATTAGATTGATGGAGCACTGAGTGATTTGATAAAAATGAAAGGCATTGATTCTGCCATGAATTTACTGTGTTTGATCTGCATATCTCAGACGGCTGACTTGCACTATGCTGAGGCCAGCCACACAAGCACACCCACCCACCCACAGTCCATCATTAGAGAGGGACAGGCAGGCTTGGAATCGACCCAATGACTGTCAACATACCCTTGCACACACTCACACACTCACTTTCAAAGAAGTGCTTACGGAGCAATTATAGCCATAGACTCAATATGTCATATCTGACAAAGATTCAAAACACAGTTGACATACAGTAGATTGGGACTCACTTAGCACAGATCCTTTAGTTTATCAGGAAAATATTCGAAATGGTAGAAGGCTCAGGAGTCTGAGAGGACAATGTAGGTGAAGTGAACTCATGTGATCTGGTGATTAGAAGAGTCCTTTGAAAATGTTAACGCAAGATATTCTTACATTCGGCAGTATGACGCACACACACATTCAAGCATACACAGTCATTGTTGCTAAGAGATAGACAGATGATGAGAGAGAGATGGGAGGGAGAGGGAGAGGGAGAGAGAGAGAGAGAGAGAGAGAGAGAGAGAGAGAGAGAGAGAGAGAGAGAGAGAGAGAGAGAGGGGAACGGAGGGGGAGAGAAAGAGAGGAGAAAGGAGGATGAGAGAGAGAGAGTGACAGATGAATGGGAGTCTGTGTAGCAGTAATTGGATTTGAATGGGGTGTCATTACAATGGAAATACTGTAGAAAGAATCTCTCAGAGAAGCACGCACACTCAATACCCAGTCAACTGTTTTTTTTCTCTCCAGCATTCACAAAACAACCTTGGAAGAAACAAAAGCTTTCACAAAGGACTTTTGAGACCTTAACTGACAAGACTACATTTGTGATGCTAATTTCTTTCACAACAATCAACACCTGTTTACAACTGAAACATTCATATCTTAGATGAATGTGTATCAAAACCATAGCACAAATATACTTGGTAACACAGCTACAAACTATCCATCTCAATCAAAAATGATAAAATAATTAGACTTCTTCTAACAATAGGTTGCTTATCACTTTTTATAAACCCATGAAGAGCGTTATTATTGCTTTTGGGTTTAAGACTGTGAGAATAGGGAGACTTCACAAACCGTTCATCCTATTACCAATCTGCGGTGTGTGTATGTGCTGTATGTGTGTGTGTGTTTGTTTGTAAGGTCAGTTAGCTTGCGGGCAAGAGCAGTGAGTGGGCAGATGCTAACCCAGGCTAAACGCCTCAGTCCGTGTGTGTGTGTGTGTGTTCTTTGTGTGTGTCTCAGACAGAGACTCATGTAAATGCATGAGAGCCTCTCCTGCTCCGCTCTCTATCAACAAACAACAACAACAACATCACACTGAAGCAGCCGTCGGGTCATTGACAGATAACTCACTGGAGGGAGAGACAGAGAGAGACAAAGAGAGAGAGAAAGGGAGAGAGAGAGAAAAAGAGAGGATGAGAGAAAGAGAGAGTAGAAGACAGAGATAATGTGTAAAAGTGAGAGAGGGGAAGGGAGTGAGAGGCAATGATGTGTGGATCGAAACAGATGTAGAAAATGAGAGGAGGGAGAGAGAGAGGGGGAGAGAGAGAGAGAGAGAGAGAGAGAGAGAGAGAGAGAGAGAGAGAGAGAGAGAGAGAGAGAGAGAGAGAGAAAAGAGAGAGAGAACATTCTGTACTCTGGTGTATTCATAACACCACTCCTGAATGACGTTTGTCTTCATTCCTAATTGTATATTTTATTACTTTACTGTGAGCATGCTTTGGCAACATCATTCAACTTTTACATTCATGCTAATATAGCACTCTGATTTGATGTAATTTGTGAAATGAATCACAGAGACAGAGATGGTGACAGACAGAAGGGGAGGTTGTGATTGAAAGAGAGAGACAGAAAAAGAGAGTGAAACAAGGAGTAATGGAGAAAAAAGGAAGCGACAGAGAGAGTAATAACTATAAATGTGCTTGAATGCATATATACTGTACAGTATGTTTGCTTTGAGAATATCTGAAATACCTCCTACTGTAACATGCCAATAAAGCACATGAAATGTAAACTGAATTGAACTGAATTGACAGAAATAGAGCGGGAGAAAGAGATAGATATATAGGGAGAAATAACTAAAGGATGCAAGAGAAGGACAGAGAGAGAGAGAGAGAGAGAGAGAGAGAGAGAGAGAGAGAGAGAGAGAGAGAGAGAGAGAGAGAGAGAGATGGCAGGGAGGAATAGGAAGGTGGATGGCCTTAGTCTTTAGCAGATTAAGTCATTTTCTCTTGACACCTTGTTCTTGTTTCAGCTAAGCATCATGGGAAAGAGCTGACAAGGTAATGGATGTCCACACACACACTGTATAAATGACATAGACTCCTAAAGCAATTGTTTTTATTTACTTATTTTACCTGTATTTAACCAGGATGAAAACCTATTGAGATATAATTAATTGTTCTGTTAATAATTCCAGCCTGGTGCCTGAACCAGTCTAATGCCAGAAGCAGGCAGGCAGGCAGGCAGATAGACAGGGGAACAGTCAGGCAGACAGACAAACAGACAGACAGTCAGACAGGCAAGCATGCAGTCGGATAGTCAGACAGATAGCCAGACAAATAGACAGATCAACAGATGGTATGAGGATGGCTATGTGAAGTGAACTGTCTAGGGTCATAGTGAAGAGACAGCTCCATCCCCAAAGGACCCTGAACACCAAGATGGACTTGACTTAAAGTACTCCATTTTCCTGTGTGTGTGCATTTGTGTGTGTCTGTCTGTCTGTGTGTTTCTGCCTGCCTGTGTGTGTGTGTGTTTGTCTGTTTGCATCTGCTCATGTGTGGGTATCTGTCTACTTGTGTTTGCTTGTGAGTGTGTGTGTGTGTGTGTGTGTGTGTGTGTGTGTGTGTGTGTGTGTGCGTGTGTGTGTGTGTGTGTGGGACTGTGTTTAGGGACCCAGACGGGCCATTAGAGAGCTGATAGATGAAAGTTGCAAACATGTTGCTAAAACACAGTGCTAAAAGACTGGACCATCACAAGAGCATTTAGACGTACACACACACACACACACACAAAACACACAGCGGACATTTCAGTGGCATCTGTAGTGTGTGTTGTATCCATCCTAAGATATATCCGAATCAGAAAGTTCTAGTGGAGATCTGAATCATGGCAGCAATTGGATTTGAAGTCCTTGAATGACTTTATTTGTTAAAGTATGTGAAAGCATACTATAGAAAATTACATTTGGACAAGACTACAAGTCCCAGAATACAGTAAGTACAGACAGATGTGTATTATTCAGATTGACTCCTACCTTGGAAGCATTGGGAAATGTAGTCTTGCAAAATGGACCTCTGACATTCTAAAGGAAACACTTTTCTGCTTCCTTTGACATCGATATATTATTCATACAGAAAGAAGGCATGAACAGCAACTCAAATTACGTTTATATGTTGAATTTGAGGTCACATGGGGGATCAAGTGTGTAGGTGTGTGTGTGTCAGAGTGAGTGTGTATGCTGACCTAAGCTTGTTTTGTGTGTGTGTGTGTGTTTTTTAGCAAGCCATGTGTGGTTGTGTGTGTAGGCCCCCACAGGCCCTTAAGTGGTGTGTATTTATAGAGTGTGTGTTGCTCTCAGGCCCTTGGCCTGGTTATATGAGACTCTGGTAATGGCCAAGAGGAGAGGAGATGTCCGCAACCATGTTTCTGCAACACACACACATGCATACACATACACACACACACACACAGATTGAAGACAGAGTAGAAATCAAATGACAACATCATCATCTGAGTCTTCTAAACTAGGGCACGTTCAAACAGACAGGTACTTCTGCAATGTCTGACAAACCACAAAGCAACTGAGGTACATCTAATGTATTGAGGTAGGAGAACCAGCACATCTACTACCTCAATACATTAGATGATCTAGTCTGATCAATCAGACTCATTTTAGACACTGACAGGTGTGTAGCAAGTTAGGGCTAAGAGTCAGGGACTAAGGGGCTAAGGAGCTCGGTGCTAGGGAGCTAGGGGATAGGGAGCTAGGGGATAGGGAGCTAGGGGATAGGGAGCTAGGAGTTAGAAATCCAGGGACCAGGAGTTAGGTCCCATGACCGAATAGCGGAAATCTAGGATGTAAAAGCTTCAGAGAGGACCATTAATGAAGTAACACCACAACACAAGGGCCGCCTCCCCTTGTCACGTGTGCACGACGCTCTATAACATCCCACCAACGAGATGACCTTAAAACGCAAGTTTTATTGGATCCACTTGTCCTTTGGCTGTTGACCATGGTGGAGGCTGGTAAAGATAGAGAATGGGGGGATGGGGGAGGAACAGAGAGATAAATGTAGGGAGAGATAGAAGAGAGAGAGAGCGGAACCGAACGAGACAAATGGAGAGAGTCCAAGAGAAAGAAAGAGGGAGAAAGAGATAAACAGACAGAAAGATAGAGAGAGGGAGGGAGAAAGATACAGAGAGGGAGAGCAACTGAGAGACAGGGAAAGACATACAGGGAGGGAGATAGAGAGGGAGGGAAAGAGGAGGGCCATATGGGCTGGGTTTAGATGTGAACCTCAGCCAAGCAGCGTTCAAACAGCAGCAGCAATTTAACTGATGCTCACACCATATGGTGGGACTGATGGAATTAGGGAAACCTGCTCCCAACCTGGGAGAGGGGGACGACGGGGAGAGAGAGGGAGGGTGGGTGGGAGGAACGAGGTAGGGAGAGATGGAGGGAGAGAGGGAGATGGTGAGGGAAATTGGAAGGGGGGGAAAAGGGGAGAAAATGGTGGAGAAAGAGAGAGAGGGGGTGGAATGACCTCATTATGGCACAGACTGGCACGCAAAGGCACACACACAGAAACGTACACACACCTCCGGTGTGTTCCAGGGATCTGGGTGATTTATGTCTAGAATACTGCAGTGTTTTAGCAGGGATCTCTGGGAATACAGAGCCATATGTCCTCATTCCAACTACCCCCAAACACAGGCGCGCACACACATATACACGCACGTGCGCACAAAAGTGCATCTACACACAGACACACAGATGCAAAATAAGCATTTTCTTCATGATTTGTTGATGTGAGTGTGGGTGGGCGAGTGCACAAGTCAGCTGACATGCATGTGCACACGGGGGATAAGAGGGAAAGTGAGCGTCCAAGTACCGTGCGCAGAGGTCTGGAGACAGTCGGGGGAAGGACGTGGGACGGTCTGGAAGGCCCGAGGAGAGAGACGGATCTCTGAGGTCCATCAGGAGAGAAAGGAGCACAGGTGAGAGAAGGAAGGGAGGGAAAGAGAAAAGGAGGAGAGAAACTTTTCCAAGGGCTGTCAGAGGGGCAATCAGAGAGAGAGAAAAAGAGAAAGTAGATAGAGGAGAGAGAGAGAGAGAGAGGGAGGATGAGAGAGAGCGAAGAGAGAGAGAGAGAGAGAGAGAGAGAGAGAGAGAGAGAGAGAGAGAGAGAGGATGAGAGAGACTCATGGTCATGTTTCTCTCCTGGTCACATTTCACAGACAAGGCACATCTGCACCTGCATCACAAGAATGTTTTGCCATCAGGCGGTGAGATCTGTGTTACATTTAGTGTGCGTGTGAGCACACACGTTTGTGTGAGTGTCTGTTAGCCTGAGCAGTGTAAGTGTGCGTGTGTGCGTGTGTGCAAGCAAGTGAGCCAGTGTGGTGTGTGTGTGTGAAGGTGCGAGTCACCTTGACTCTGTGTAACACGGTGTGTGTCCCAGCTGTTGTGGGTAGGTCTGCTTCTTTGGCTGCCAGACAGGATCAACTCTGAACAGGACGACCTGACATTTTAATCTTTCCATTTTCTCATCTGAATGTCCAAATCCTACTCTGTTTGAATGTGTTTGTGAGTGATGTGTGTGTTTGCGAGTGTGTGTGTGTGGTGTGGGTGTGTACGTGTTTGTGTGTGTGTCTTCTCCAGGGCAAGATGGATTAGCCCCCAGACTAGCCTGTCTTGGCCCACCAAAACCTGACACCCTCTCTGTCTGTCACTGGAGAGAGAGAGAGAGAGAGAGAGAGAGAGAGAGAGAGAGAGAGAGAGAGAGAGAGAGAGAGAGAGAGAGAGAGAGAGAGAGAGCGAAGGGAGGGAGGGAGGGAGGGAGGGACAGTAAGACAATGGAAGCCAAGGAAAGATGGAGAAATGTTGGTGGAAAAAGAGAAACAGAGATAGAGAATGAAAGAGAAATCTGTTGCTTCCTGAGGCCTGGACAGATCTTCCACATTCCTCTCCCTCCCCTCGCTTGTATCTATGGGATATTTTACTCCTGAACCAAAACAAACTGCAACGGCACACGACCACAGGCGACCTCAACAAATTTGCCATTAACAAATTGTTTAAAAAATGGTTTTATCAGCTAGGCTTTTGCAATGTGGACTGCGTCATACACGTTGAACCAGTGGACACACACACACACAGTGCTCCTTGCTGAGGGGGGTACATTAATCAACACTGATCAGAAACACCAGCACTCCAAACGTGTGCTGATTATACCCAGAAACACAGAGCAAGCCTCACGACAGCTGTGCATGTTTGTGTGTGTGTGTGCTAATTACATTTATGTAAAACTTCTGAGGGTGACAGTTTTACACTAATTACATACTATTACACATGGTTCAGAGTGTGTGTCTGGGTGTTGATATTCTCTTTAGAATCATTACACTCAACATCATGTGTAACCAACACAGTAGCTACATGCTTTGAATCCTAATGATACTGCTGGTGTGTGTGTTAAAGAGATCAAATTAAGCTCAACAGTGCATGGTCTTACGTAGCCTCACAGAGGGAAATGATTCTCATTCAAGTTGAGAGGAGAGACGGACACACGCAGTTGGAGAACACACAGAAGCTCTTAGCGAAGCTTACGCAACCGTACGCAACACACTCCAAGCACATCGTTTACTTCTTGAGAAACTCTAACGACGTCTCCTCACATTCCGACACGTCCGATGCGGGAGGACTCGTGAAGTGGATAGAGAAACCTCACGTCGCTGAAACAAAGTTGAAGAAAGATAGCTGCTTTCGCAAGCTAAAAAAGATGGTGGGGAGGGAGGGAGGGAGTCAATGAAGAAGAAGGTGTAGGAGTGATGGAGGGGGGAGGAAGAGATGAAAGTCATAGAGGTTAAGTTGGGGTCATATCAATTGGTCTGACCTGAGATCCATAAGCACATAGCCTAAACGAGCCCAAAGGACACAAAGTAATCAATCTCTGCCTTTTAACCCTGGGGGGTCAATGGTGTGTGAGTGTGCCTCTAAGTGTGTGTGTGTATGGGTGTGTGCTTGTGTGTGTGTGTATATGGGTGTTTGTGTGTGCGTGTGCATGTGAGTGTGTGAAGAGCACTGGGGAAACACAATGCATGCCATTTGAGTCGCTTCTCCAGATTAACGGGACACAATTGTCAACTTGAAGTGGAACAGACATCTGCTGGAGAGAGTTCACTTACACATGCTAGCCCACTGACACACACACACACACAGTTTAGTAGCCTACATACCCTACATAGACCGAGGCTAATCAGTTCTCTCATTTACATTCACAAGGTGAAACCTCTACACCACACACACACGCCTGCAATCGAAATTAAATATTAACCTATGTTAATTATGTAGAATGCCCTCATTCTCCCATCCTATTGGCTAAGATCCTTGACATGCCTAGCTCCAGTCTCAACACTATGGTTTCTCCTAGCCTGAGGAAACACGTTTCTCGCTATATGAATTCATTACATGGAAATCTGCCGCAATATACAACATTTCAGTTTGACAATTTAGAACCAAAAACAAGAGTGATCAGACAGAAGTTATCGGACTGTACATGATAGATATTTAACTTTTTGAATCAGACTTTAGGAGAGGACAAGGTATACTGGCATGGCTGCCTTAGGAGGTCACAGGGAACAGTCTTAGAGAGACCAGTAGAGAAAGAACATCAAAAGAAGAGAGAGAGAGTGATAGAGAAAGTGATAGAGATAGAGAGGACAGGTTATGGCATGAAAGTAAAGAGTTAAATATTTCATCACTCCCGCAACCCCCACCACCTCCCCCACCCCCTCCCCCACCCCCACCCCCACCCCCTCCCCCACCCCCACCCCCACCCCCACACCACCTCCTTTCCACAATCCCCTGCAGTCAAGACCCTCCATTACAAAAACATGTAAGGAACTAACACAGATCTCCAGTGTCCTGTGTATGTGTGTGTGTGTGCGTGGGGGTGTGTGTGTGTGTGTGTGGGGGGGGTGTGTGGTGGGGGGGTTCATCGATCAATATAGTGACCACAGTCCTTGGATGGAAGGCATCATATTGGACTTCCACCCCATGACATGCACGATTCCGAAACTCACACACACGGACCTAAAACAGAAAATTGGTAACAACAGACTTGTGTTTCCCTCTCTTCTCTTCTTCCCACCACTCCTCCTCTATTGGAGTCAATATCAAATCTTGGTCATCAAAAGAACTTATTGATTTAATCATTCAACCCATTACAAAGCGTAACTCGTGGAATAACACCATGGACACGCACAAACATGCACATACACACAACTAAACAAGCATGCTGTGAAATCATTATGCTTATTTCTAAATATCTGCCTCATAATGTTGTCTTCTTCTCTTCCTCTACTAGCTGTTCAAGGAGACACACTGCCCCCTGTAGCCCAACATGACAACTGCAGCCACGTACAGGTACTGTGTGTGTGTGTGTGTGTGTGTGTGTGCGGACATGTGTTATGAAAGTGCTGGAAGATCATTAGAAGAGGATCAGCATTATTGATGTACTAGTCAATACTCAAGATTACCTGCTGTTACCCCCCCCCCCCCTTTCCCCCTCTCTCTCTTTCCTGCACACACTCAAACACCTCCAGACGCACAGGAATGCTGTATGGCTCCTGGTCATGGAGCAGAACAGAGACATGCAGAGAAGAGGGAAAGTGGGGGACTGATAGAGACTGACAGAAAATCAGCGACATAAGGGAGAGAGAGAGAGAGAGAGAGAGAGAGAGACACAGAGAGAGAGAAAGAGAGAGAGGCAAACAGGGAGACAGACCGTGAGACCACAGTAAGCCACAGTGCTCTGCTATGACTGTCCATAGTGATGAACATGGAAGGCTTTCTCTCTCACGTCTGGTGTTCTCTATCCCCACACACCAGCCTCCAGCCTGGGCTTCTCAACAAAGCAAAAGGCATTCTCTTTCTGTGTTGTGTGTGTGTGTGTGTTTGTGTGAGTCTTTGTGTCGCGCAGGTCAAAATCTACATTCAGACTTAAGACCAGAGCCTATGTTCAACTGACATCAGAGAAATGCCAACAGACACGCGCACACACACACAGATAAATGCCAATAGGCATGATGTTCGTCCCGTCTATTCACTTTTAGCTCTCATTAAAATGTCCCCGCCACCACTCACAATGTGTGTATGCATGGGTGTTTGTGCGTGCGTTTGAGTGCGCGCGTGTTCTGCAGACAGGGATGTCACAGCGCTGACAGAGGTGTCTCTGAGCGTGAGAGAGAGAGAGAGAGAGAGAGAGAGAGAGAGAGAGAGAGAGAGAGAGAGAGAGAGCGTGTTTACGTGCATGTATGCTCTGAAAGACCCGTTGGTGTCGACCCAGTCAGCCCCCCCCGTGTGTCACAGTGGTGGGCAGAGGAGTGTTGATGGATTGGCTGACATTTGACAGGCGAAAAAGGACATGTGTTGCCCCTAGCGACACTTGGGCGTGCATAGCCACACATAGACACCGAAGGTGTGAAAGTCAACATTCATCAACACATGTTCGCTCTCTCGCTCTCTCTCACACACACACACACACACCTTTCAATCTTTGATCATCTCACAACATAGCAAATACTTCTCAAGTTTATCGAGGACATTCAGAAAACAATTTACTCAGTGTTTGCTCAAATCAAATATCAGGTATTGGTTTAGAAGATCGTAAGTGTACACCAGTCTGGCCCGAACGAGAGCTTGGATCTGGTGATAGAAGGGAGATTTAGGAAACAAAAACCAATTGGTCCCATATATGTTCTAGAGAAAATCAATGAGATATCACACACACGGAGATCGAAGCATGCAGTCAGTACAACCTGAGGGCACTAAAACAATTAGACTAACCTCTTAGCTCACACTGTGTAGGTGTGGAGGAAACGTGGAGGGAGGGCAGGAGAGCACACACACACAGCATGCTTCCTCTGAGATTAAGGGAGGAATGATAATTAGATTTACCGGCACCTTTCTGTGTGTGTTCATGTGTTCGTGCGTGGGTGGGTGCAGCTGTGTATGTGTGTTGTGTGTGTGACTTTCGACAAAGACTTTGGTGTGGCAAAGGGAAGGGATGTTGGCATTACAAGCCCTCCATATTATCAAAGGGTGGAGAGAAACAGCTCTCACCAAAAGCAACGGCATCCTAACAGCAACGCTGCAGGAGACCGTAGCACACACACACGCACTGATACACGCACACACACACACACACATACACACACACAGCTGCATGCAAGCGCTTCAGATAAGTCATGTTTACGAGGAAAGAATGCTATGTAAAATGGAAAGAAGCAGACATGAATCTCTCGATGTGTGTGTTGGTATGTGTGTGTGCATTGAGGATTCAAATAAATAATGTGGCCAAGCTCCTTCAGTACCTCACAGGTGCAGTATAAACGACAGACTGCCATTGAAGACACTTCCAATAGAAGCTTCTGATAGGGTAAGTAGTGTCGAACTAAAACTTAGTGGCCAACAAACCAGGAATTACGTTTTTAATCCTCTCTGATAACACAGCACACACACCGTCATTTCCCCCCTCATGTTGAGTTTGTCATGAGGATTATATTCTTATTACATGAAAAGTGACATCTGCAGTGTTGTGTCTACGTGGATGTGTTCATTTCCTGCCTTGCTCTGATCGAGGATGAACTTGAAAGTGATTGGATCTGTAACCCCTTTGGGGGAGGGGCTCTAGATAGGATTAGATTCTGATTGGAGCAATACACAGCCCCGGGGTAAACTACAACAGAGGTCAGTTAGAAAACTATGATCTGCTGAACTATCAAGCTGCTGACTGAGAAAAGGTCAAACACACACACACACACACACACACACACACACACACTGCGTTGATCCTACAAGATGCCGAGAGACGAAATGCTGAGTCTTCTAGAGGAGTAGTCTTTGTTTGTCCTGCAATAACATTCAGAAGGGGCAGAGCAGGACATGGGCAATGTTCCAAGACTTGAGCTGCGCCCTGTCCTTTTTCCATCCTGGACTCGGCCTCCTCCTGCGTCCATCTCTCCCTCCTCCTCAACTCCCTCTCCCTCCTCAGCACAGTAAATAAGGTTCAACATTTTCCTCATGTTGTCAATGTTTTTGTCTTTTTTTTCTCAGTGGTTTAACATAGGAAAGGAGAAGAGGAGACAAGGAGAGGAGGCTCTATATGATTTGGCATGCGGCAGAAGTACACACAGAAGCTATCACTGGCTGATGGCTTGAGGACTAGATTCTGGTTTGAGACAGCTGCCCGTGTGAACACACACAAGCAGACACGCACAAACTCACACACAAAAACACACACACACAGCTGCTCAGTGGTAGATCAGATATAGAACAGACAGACAGACACTCGTCAGCACAGGAATAGATCCTATGAAGATGTGACACAGCAGGAGACCAGAGTGTTGATGACACAAGGTGTTGAGACAGAAAGGGGAGAGAGGGAGGTGTGGGAGTGAGAGGGAGAAAGAAAGAAGGAGAAGGAGGGAGGGTGGGATGCAAAAATGGGGAGAGAGAGGGTTGGCGAGGGAGGGAGAGAGAGATTGAGAAAGTGTGGCACAGAAAGAGAGTGAGAGAATGAGATGCAGCTGGTGATTTTGATATTCCAAAAACTGTTGCATTGTCCCTCAAGCTGTTTCTTACCTTGCTAGTGGAAGATAACTGGGTCTTCGTTCTGAATTAGCTAACTGGGCTGATAAGTCTTAAATCCAGACCTAACTTGCTAAAATAACTGTTGAATTGAAAGTAATAAAAATGTTCTCATCTTTATTTTGTCTGGTACATCAAATCAAAACAAAAGCTTAAGACTACATGGGTTTCCTAGCAACTTCAACATTTAAACTGACTTTGTTTTGGCTGTGCTAGCATTTTAATTTGGGTGTTTGAAACGGTTTAGGGTGTGGGTCTAATTGAGATATTAGTGTTACAAAGATACTTTCAGAGTGACTTGACCTCTGTAGAAGTTTATTTTAAAACTGTGCAACGCCAACATTAAGTTGAGCCCAGGCAAGTTGCCAGAAGAACTACAAAAGTGTCTTTCCCAGAGAAATTAATACAGATAGAATGTCTGCAGAATATATGGGTTTTGTAGTTTTACAACAGTGATGGATGACGTCCTCCCTCACTGCTCTGACCTTCCTGTTTAACCTTCTTCTTCTTCTGCAGTTTGGAGACGACAGCATAGCAGCGAGGGAAATGAGACCGGAAGCAACCATGCATGACCAATACACACACCTAAACACTCAACCCAGGACACACACACTCACACACACACACCTAAACACTCAACCCAGGACACACACACTCACACACACACACCTAAACACTCAACCCAGGACACTCACACACACATACCTAAACACTCAACCCAGGACACACACACTCACACACAAACACCTAAACACTCAACCCAGGACACACACACTCACACACACACACACACCTAAACACTCAACCCAGGACACACACACTCACACACACACACACCTAAACACTCAACCCACGACACACACACACACACCACATAAAGAAAAGTGTTCAGACAAAACTTTACAAGACATTCACTGACATTCACACACACACACACAGACACACACGAGCCAAGCCAAGCGTGACTGAGGCAACATGACAGATTTGCTTTGATGCGGAGTTCTTGAATATGGTGGAGCTTCTTTGAACCCACCAAAACACGGCAAATAGATGCATTTAGTACCTTTCACCCCCATACCCTCCTCCTACCCATTCCCTCACTCCTTGTAAACTGTAAAATGACTCCAAATTGACTCCTGAACAAGTAGCCCTAACTAAGGTCTTGTTCTTCAAAGTCGTACCCTAATGTACAAAGTATTTATTTTTTATCAGAGAGAGATGCACCAGAAGTTGTCTAACAAGGTCGGGAGAGAGAGAGGGGGCGGGAGAGGGAGCGAGAGCAAGAACATGATCTGGTAACTGAGTAGAACACTGGTCCACTTCTGTTGGCTGCCACTTAATGTTGGCTATCGAAGCAATCTATGGGTTTTTTAAAACCCCTTTATGACATGTGCGTGTAAAAAGGGCTATACATATTTTATATGCATAGCTCTTTTAAATTTGACAGAAATGTGATTGATTGACATAAGCGTTTTTTTTTTACTTTCCTGGCAGCGTGGTTTCTCGAATCTAAATGCAGCTGGAGTTCTCACTATCTTTTCAGCTGTTTTGCTTTCCACATCGTCGTCTTCTTGCCTTCCTCCCTCTCCCCTCCTCAGCTTTTGTCAGATGCTGCTTTTCAAAGGCAGCTCCACTGCTGGGATTTCTGAGGAACATTTTTGTAGAAATGGTTTAATCTTTGAACACATCCCATCCTTAACAATGTCTCCTTCCACACATCGAGTGTGTGCTGCGTCCTATAACAGTGGTGCCGGGGCTGTGGGAAACGAGAGCTCTTACCCAACTCTAAGAGATACTTAATGAAAGTAAAGTGGATTTCTGAATGTGTGTGTGTGTGTGTGTGCACATATGTTTACGTATATAACAGATCAGATTACAGCAAAGCCGTCAGCAGCCATCTTGTATTCTGATATCAAGAAGACTGTCCCTGCATCTCAAATCGGATACTTTTTCTTTGAGTACATACTGCAGTTGCTCTTGCAAAGTACAGTATGTACTGTTGCATGCAGTGTGCTTACAATTGGGACATACTACCTTGACATAACATTGCGGCTGGAACTTGGACCCTCTTGCTCATACATCCGTCACAGTTGCATACTGCAAAATACGATTAGATGCAGTAGGACATCCTGGTATTTTTGGCACACTTCATTTGACATATTAGGTATTACGACATGTGAAATATTGTTCGGGCATACTGTGAAGTATGGTAGTATGGGTATTGGGACATACCCCAGGTTATTTACTGTAGAGGAGAGGGAGGGACTACTTTACAAGATTACTCCTAGTCTTTCACAGCATCAGACAGCCAGAGTCCCAATCTGCAACCATTACATGGTTTCACTGTCTAATTAACAGATCACAAACAGGAAGGAGAATAAGCAGACACAACCCACTCCACACACACACACACACACACAAACACACACACACACAGATAAACACACACACACACACCGACATATACACATACACACCCAAACACACGTATACACCCACATGTACGCATGCAGACAAACCCTAAGAACTTGATGTAACAGTCAGAATTCCCTTCCCTGTGTGCTGCATGTTCCTGGCTGCTCCTCATAGGTCAGTGGAGGAGCTGCTCCTCATAGGTCAGTGGAGGAGCTGCTCCTCATAGCTCAGTGGAGGAGCTGCTCCTCATAGGTCAGTGGAGGAGCAGCTCTGAGACTGACATGACCGGATACGGGTGCTGATAGAAATCCCGGTATTTGTTTGGAAACATTAATGTGGAGCACGAGCAAGCATCGCTTGGGCTAATTATCCTGGTGCATTGCACCCGACAGTTACACACACACACACACACACCCACACACAGAGGCTGTAATAAATGAGTGTATTTAACCTGCGAGCTCAGTGCCCTCACAAAGAACCGGTCACACTGGCTCAAGTAGTCAAGCAGAAAATCACATGGTTACTGGAGGAATTTATATCAACTGAGACACAAACACAAAAACACACGACAACACTTGACAAAATAACATGCACACACACAAGTACACGCACACAAGTACACCCACGCTAAGCAGGCATTCTCCAGGGACGGTCACGACTCAGCTTTATAATCTATCTCCATTAGGGCAGAGTGATAGGCCTTGATTAATAGGGCCACAAACAATAAACATATACACACGCACACATACCTAACAGTCCTACCATTCAATTAATGACACCATCACAATGATATATTAGTGTTGGGGTTTCTATTTGAATACAATGTAACCAACAGTTTAGTTTTTTTTGTTTAGTCACCTACGGCTCCAATTTAGTGACTAACAACCAGAGCAGGCTTTCAGTCATGAAAACTAAATATGTTATAATTATCTCTTTGACCCGTTGATTAAAGCTAAATATGTTCAGAAAGTTCAGATTTACTTTCTCCAACAGTTACAATGCCAACATAAATGAGGGTTTCCACAGACAAGCATGAGGACAGGAAGTTAGCTCCATCTGGGTATTGTAACATCTTAAGAAGCCTACATTTTCACCATGAAGGAACATATAACCATCACTGGTGCCATGTAAAGTTTCTGGTTTGGCATTTGTCTAAAATATAAATGGATTATGTACAAAGAGAGCAAATCTGTGAGATGTGCAGATCTGTGTGAGTCGTTCAGGAGTTGATGGTTTAATTGGAGAGTGTTTTAGGAGGAAGTGGACTTCTCCTCCAGACACACTCCACTGTTTCATTTCAGCATGTGTCCAATTTCAGTCAAATCCATATTCGCTGTCCCTTGAGAGAGTGGTACACACACACACTTTGATGGTATTAAAAGTGTATAAAAACACGAACCCAAACACACACACAAGCACACCCACACAAACAAGTACATACACACACACAGCAGTACGTGTTATTTCCCCAGAGCGACAGAATGGCAGGGTTGAGTGGGAACATTTGAACAGATGCTCTGTTATCCTGTAATGAGAAAACCTGCCAAACACACATACACACAAACACACATACACACAAACACACACCGTAATCTCTTAGACACAATACTAGTCTTAATCCCAATCTCACTCCTGAATCTCGCTCACGGTCTCGTACTCTTTCTCCCTCTCTGTCACACACATCTTATCATCACAGATTTTCTTGCTGTCATATAATTACTTAAAAACAGAGATTGGCTGACAATAATCCTCCAAAAAGGTAGGCAGATAGACAGGCACACCGACAGGCATACAGATAGACAGACAGGCATACAGACAGACAGATAGGTATACAGATAGACAGACAGACAGGCATACAGATAGACAGACAGGCATACAGATAGACAGACAGACAGACATACAGATAGACAGACAGGCATACAGATAGACAGACAGGCATACAGACAGACAGACAGACAGACAGACAGATAGGTATACAGATAGACAGACAGACAGACAGACAGGCATACAGATAGACAGACTGACGTGTGTCTTCCAGAGTCAGATTAGACAGGATTCCATGAGCCAGTAAACTACTGCGGCGTGTTTTACATACCTCAAATCTCCTCAGAACACACGTTGTGCATGTGACTGGCTTAACATCAACCATCTGCGTCATACAGGATGTGTGATCTAATGTATGTGCATTTTTCCGATTCTGAACCAGATTCTGAACCAGGCAACTGGTTGACTTTTCAATCTGTTAGTCATTGTCTACTGATGGTGGCTGTAAACTTATAGGTTAAAAATAAAAACACTCAGTTTGAAAGTGTAGGCACAGTACAACACATGCTTATAGAAGAGTAGCCTTATACACACAGACAGACAGATTGATGGATAGATAGATGGATAGATAGATGGATAGATGGATAGAAAGATAGATACAGTCAACCCCGCTCTCTCTAGCCGTCTGTAAAAATCAATACAACTCGTCCTCTCGTCTTCTTTTCCTCTCAGCCATCGGTCCCAACACACACACACACACACACACGCATACATAGACACACACGCTAAGGGCCATTTATCTGCCACCAGATATGAAGGCTTGATCAATACTGTAATATCACTGTTTATACCAGACAGACCTCACCTCCATCTTTTCCATCTCTCTCCATCTCTCCACCCCCGCTCCTGTCTGCCATCTCTCTCTCTCCTTATCTACACTCGTCCCTATCTCCTTCTCCTCTCTGCTCTCTCCCCATGTCTCATCTCCCCCTTCTCTTCTCGCCCATTTCCCCTAAGCTCCGTCAACATCTCTCTCACAAACACACACACACACGTCTGTGCGGCAACCCAACATGAATAGGAATGAATTGGTTTTTGCTCCGCTGGCTGCATAAACTCTCCCATATTAGCAGTCTGTGTTACCTCATATTAGCCAAGTGTGTGCGGGTGTGTGTGTATTTGCGAGAGAGGGAGAGAGAAAGAGATAGAGTAGATTGGCTGGTTTGTTTATTTGCCGTTTGACACCATCCTGCCCTCACTTATCGATTAGCTTGCCTGTCTCCCCTGCCTGTCTCCCCCTGCCTGTCTCCCCCTGCCTGTCTCCCCCTGCCTGTCTCCCCCCCTCCTGTCTCCCCCCCGCCTGTCTCCACCCCCCTCCTGTCTCCCTTCTCCTGTCTCACCCCTCCAGTCTCCATCATCCTGTCTCCCCCCTCCTGGCTCCCCCATCCATGATGAGGTAAGAATGGGCACACAACCATGGACAGCAAGCCCAGGATGACAAAGCAAACACAAACAAACACTGTGAATTCCAAATGACGATCACGATGCCCTGTCCTAAGAACAGATTGAGAGAATGTTCTTGCAGACTTGTTTTCCTTGATGAGCTTCATGACAAAGGCTAACCTTGTGCAAATGGATACATAGTGTTTGTCTGTGTTTCGAAATAAAGGCCTGCAAGGTGTTCAACATAAATAGTCACTTACCAGGTAAAACCTTGTTATGGCTGACCTCTGATGATTTATTTTTGCTTTTAGTTCATTCCTGTCACCCACAGAAACAGTTGTTATTCAGGCCCTGTGTGATTAATCAGAAAAGGGGTTGCAGGTGTGCTTAAAAAGGGTGCAGTGTCCCCACCTGGCAACCAGATGTCGCCATTTTCAGCTGTTCCCCAGATATCTGCTGTGATAGAGGAGTTAATTGAAGTCTGGAATTCATTTGCAAGGGAACCGTGGGAATGACGTCCATAAACACACACGCATACATTCTAATGCGATTAGATTGTTGTGTTTGTCTATCTGCAGGATGGTTAAACAGCAGGGATTACAACTTGCCACGTAATGTTAAAACAATGCAACAGTCAGTCAATAAATCGTTAGAGACTATCAGCTACTGTAGCTGGGAAACGTGTGTATGTGTGTGTAGTGTTGACTATGTTACAAAGAAGAGTTTAATGAACCTTGTTCACCTCTCCGACCTCTGTGTTGTCATGGTATTTTATCTTATCGGAGGGAAAACTCTGTTCCTGTCCGTGCCCTTCATGGCCTCTGCCTCTATCTCCCATCAATCTCTTCAAGCCCCCGTCTACTCCTGCTCCATATCTCCACCCCTCCATCTCCCCAGCCCCTGTGGGTCATCTCCTGCTTTCTAACATCTCTCCATCTCCAACGGGGCGACAGAGAGATACTATCTCTCCGTACCCTCTACGCCAGACCACCTCTCTCCGTTTTCCCTGAAGGACATCTCCTTCCCTCTCTTCACCTCGTATCCTCCTCTTCTCTCCAATATCACTGTCCAAGTGTGTAGAGGATATTAAAGTCTATGTGTCTCTCAGCCAACTCCTCAAACTATCCTTCCCTTGCCAAGCCAAAAAGAGAGTACTTGAGTATTGTTTTGGCACACATCTATCTATTTTGCACCAGTAATGCATGCTGGGGGAATCAGTTCCCTTGTTCAACAAAATAAGGACGCTTCCCACAACAAATAGGCCAACATAGCTCTGTCTTCAGGCTGTTTGTCTGAGGTCAAGTCTAGGCTGTTCAATTAATAAACACTTCAATGCTGTGCAGTCATCCTAACATCCCTCTTTCTCTTTCTTTATCGCTCTTTCTCACACCACTATCGCTCTCATCATACAAACACAAACACACACACACACACACACACCTGTCCAGATACAAACAGACAGACCAACCCTCACTAGGTCAACTGCATGTTAACTCCAAAAATCAGTGTCTTAATAATTGATGGTCTGACATCAATATTCCAGTGGTACGCAGTCATATTTCTGTCCTGCCTGTAACAGTAAATCATGCATGAGCCCTGGGACGCTTAAACACGCCTTAGCAGCAGGGGGAGAAAGACAGGGTGTGTGTGCGTTACAGGTCAGAGTGACATGACCTAGTACATGGAGCAGCATGTCACTTTTAACTCATCAGATTTAACTATGGCTGTGTGTGCGCGTGTGTGTGTGTGTGTGTGCGTGCGCGCGCGTGTGTGTGCGCGCGTGTGTGTCGTGCGCGTGTGTGTTGTGTGTGTGCGTGTGCGTGCATGCGTGTGTCCTTAATGAACTGTTAGCCCCAAGGAAATGTCTTCAAACATAAAGTTGTTTTGTGCTATTACATGGAAGAGTGTTCATCATGCCATCCACAGAGAGATTGGAGACCAGTACATATCAATTTCACGATGTACAGATTTGATTATGAACCGACTGAACTGCTTCTTTGCATGTTTTTATGAGACCTTTTTATGAATACAATACATCACTGAATGTCGCTTTCATTTCTTTAAAGCTCGCTCTGTAATCAAAACATTGCACCGGTCTATCGTTGACTTTATTGCTAAGCAATGCAAGCACGTTTAATGAGCACATACTCGTTTAAGACACTCATTCACAACCATTTAAGATACTGTATGTCTTTGGTGTTTATCCATATGACACAGAACTAGTATGTTCGAGCTACTTTAAAGACAACAAAGCGTGGTACAGCCCGCTGAGATAAAACCCTTGGCCGTCAGCCGACGTAGGCTATCAAAGCAAAACAACCGTCACTAATACGCTGACGAGAGAAATGTCTTCACAGTTCCGTAGTTCAATAGTCATCAGAACTCAGTGACCAGAACAGATAAGGAAGTAATAGCTGAAAGAACGGTCTGAGTGTCGCAAGCAAATTACCTTCATTTTTACCAGCGAAAGCATAAAGTAGAAAAGTAATTGACATGTAAATAGGAGATTCAGAAAATGGGCTGAGCTCGAATTTGAAAGTCATTGACATGTAAATAGAAACAGAGAGAGTGAGAGAGAGAGAGAGAGAGAGAGAGAGAGAGAGAGAGAGAGAGAGAGAGAGAGAGAGAGAGAGAGAGAGAAGCGGGAGAATCAGAAGGGCAGAAGAGAATGTGATGGGTAGACAGCAGAAGAAAATTAATATAATTTCTCAGATTTAATCCTCAAACGTTTCTATAATGAAAGAATGCAATTTGAATAAATGGAACACTAATTAATTCAGAGCACCAATGACGTGAAGTTTCAAACCCAGCCTCCACAGAATTAGAATAACTCCCCTCTCCAAAACAGCTCTCCCCCCACCACCCCCCCACCCCCCACATACACACACACACACACACACACAGAGACACTCAATAAATACATTTTAAATAAGAAAAACGATCAGGCCAGATTTCCAGTCAAAATACAGTTTAATATTTCATGTTATTATTGTTTTGCGAAGAGTAAAGAAATTCAATAGCATAAAGAACATAAAGAGAACCACAGAACATACAGCCAAAGGCTGATTCCCCTACTTCACCAGGTGAGGGTAAAGTAACCTGAAATAGATACAGTTTACCACTATCACAGTGTGGTCTCCACAAGACTGGGCTGTGTGTGTGGGGTGTGTTTGTGTGTGTGTGTGGGGGGGGGGGGGGGGGGGGGGGGGGGTTGGAGAGAAGATTAGGGAAGATAGGAGGCAGTGAGAGAGAAAGAGGGAAAGAACAAGACAGTAGAGGAGAAAATGAAAGAAGAGAGAGAAAGTATCAGTGTTGAGAGACCTGATAATGATCAAATACTTACTGAAAAAATGATTGCGAGACAAATATGGGATCGAACAGAGGAAAATGGTGTGTGTGTGTGTGTATTTGAGCACTTTTGGGTGGGTGGGTGTGTGCATGGATGGTTATTTCGAACTAACTTTTCGGTGATATTATCAGAAACTTTGGCCCCAAGACTGGACCGCTAACTGTATCTGAGATGGAGGGGGTGGTGGTGAGGGGGGAGGTGTATTTGGTCAGATAGAGAAATAGAGGGAGGGGTGAAGAGATAGAGAGGGGGGAGAGATAGTTATCTAACCTCCACTGTGATTGGGTACAAACCCCACAGGGCCACAGTCTCAACTGATAAGGCATGCAGAAAACACACACAGGCATACACTCTCACAGGCACACACACATACTCACACACACACGAATCCCTCTCAAAAAGACACATACACATACCACATGCAGTTGTCTATTGGTAACCACATAGAAATCTGGGGATGACAGCAGCTAATCAGATTAAAATCAGACATTGCAAGTTTTTGTAAGGTTGATTTAGTATTTATTTTAATAGAAAGCTGCTCTCTGTCCCAATGGCTACGAAACAGTGAAAACTCACTGCTATAATTACATATCTGGCAGCAAACTAGACTGTTGACTTGTTTTCAACAATTGAATTCCCAATTCCATTTTGCTCTGAACCCAGACTGGAGAGTGGAGGATCGAGGGAGAGTGAGAGGCAAGGAGGGAGAGAGGAAAGGGGAAGAGGGGAAAGGAGACAGACACAGAGAGAGGGAAATAGAGAGGAGACACATATGGAGAGAGAGAGATAGATAGAAAGGAAGAGAGAGATAGAGGGAGATACAGATTGCAGTCTTATCCTTCTTCCTGCCAGGCCAACTGGCTCCTTCTTCTGGGCCCCATCCAGAGAATCAGAGATGGTAAGATAGTGTAGCATCTTTGTGAGTGTGTGTGTGTGTGTGTGGTCACGAGAGATCACTGCTCAGAGAGGGCGAGGTAAGAGGAAAAGTGATAACAGCTGTTGACACACAGGCCTCATGCTGTTGATTTATTTTTTATTCCAACTTAATACCAAACACACACACAGGATGATTGATATGAAAGCTGTCGTTCTCCGCTCCCTTGCTGTCAGGTCTCTCTTATCTCCATGGTGATGTGAAGACAGGGTTCTATCCATCCCAAACCATTTCAGAGCACACACACTCTCTGTCACTCAGAGAGAAATGGAGCACACACCCCTTTGCACACACCCCACAGACAAAAAGAGAACTATTGCAGGACCTTTACGTCAGAAAGCCCTTCTCCTCAACACTGACACAAGCTCCAATAGGTCATCCAATGCTATGGGGGGAAGCAGACAGGTTACCATGGAGACCATTGGCAAGGTTGATCAGATAAAGGCTTATCTCATACAAAATTACATTTATATTTCATTGTCTTTGTGTTGCCTGAACTCCCAGACCAGAGAAAGAGAGACAGAGAGAGCGAGAGCTAGAGAAAGAGAGAGAGAGAGAGAGAGAGAGAGAGAGAGAGAGAGATGAGAGAGAGAGAGAGAGAGAGAGAGAGAGAGAGAGAGAAGGAATGGGAGAACCAAAGGGCTACACTGCCCTCTGTTGGACTCAGAAAGCACACACACATCGAACAACAGCTGGCTGCATGGAGAGCTCAATATCCACCAAGGGAGATACATAGCCTCCTGTCTCTCAGTGTCCGCTTAGCATAGATGAATATATCAGGACAGGAAGCAGCATTCATCACTTAAGTTAGACAAGCAAGCCACGTAAACACATTTACCTTCCCCACATAGCAGCTCAGCAAAATACACACTATATAGGCTATCTAATACTCCCTCAGTGCATACACACAAACGCACACACACATTCAGTGACACTTAACCAAGTCAACATATTCTGCTGTATCTATGGGAAAACATCCTTTGGGTCCAATAGAGTGTGAGAGACATCTTAGTCAGGAGAACAGTCATGTGTGTGTGTGTGTGTGTGTGTGTGTGTGTGTGTGTACCCACAACGCTGCCTGTCTTTGGGGAGACTGAGGATAGGCCTGACTCAGCAGCAAGGGAGAAGCAGCACCCTAATGATGTCAAATCAAACACACTGTACAGTATCAACAGTGCACTTCCCACGTGAGCCTTGCCATGACACAGCATGAGACCAACATGAATATATCACCCCAAGGTGAATAGAAAAGGGAGAAAAGAGATGGGAGGAGAGAGGAGGAAGAAAAGAGAAAACAAGAAAGACAGGAAGACTGAATAAAGGAATGGACAAAAACACGTCCTCTTCCACGCTTGTAATATGACACCCCACCCACCCCCCCCCCCACACTTCACCTCCTTCTCTGTCCGTCCCCTGTGTCTCTTCTCCCTTTCATCCCTCCATACCTTTCTCAATTAACAACAAAGTGCTTTGGCTACCAATGACAAAAGCCTTCCACTGACAACGTAAATGAAACATAGCAGTATGTGTGTGTGTCCGGCAGGCTGGTCTGGGTGTGAGCAGTGTGAATCATTAATGAGGCCGGTAGGCTAGGCGGGGGACCGGTAGAGTGTCTAGTTACGGGAGTCTCACTCAGCACGGGTGGCTGACATCACTATGGAAGAGAACACTGTCGGACTGAAATACTTTGTGTGTGTGTGTGTGTGTGTGTGTGAGGGTAGGCAAGTGTTCGGTTAAGTGTTGGTATGTCGATGTGTGTGCCTTTGTGTGTGTGGATTTCCGTGTAGTGGTGTACCCCCCCCCACTCCCCCCTTCCCCGACATGACCCTGCTCACCAGCCCGGGGTACTATCGTCTCCTTCATGCAGGACCATGAACAATGTTCACACAGGAGAGACGTGTGTCTGCATGACATGAAAGGGGAGATGCTGCTTCAACCTGGTGCTTGCGTCAGTCACTTTACTGTGGGTCTATTGACTGTGGGTCTATGGAAAGCTTTCAACAGAGCATTCAAGAGAGTTGAAAGCTGGACAGGTCTGTGATTATCTCAGATCAAAGACCCCCATGTCGATGCGTTTGTTAAAACTAATCTGGACAGGTGCCTTTCTCTTTGTCCTTCTTTCTCTCTTTCTGTAAATGAGCAGCTATAATGACTCTTTTTACAGTTCCTCCTATTATTAGCAGTCTAAAAGACAAGAATGAAGTCAAATACATTTTAATAGATTAGAAATCAAATTTCAAAATGAAGAAATGTTCATTTGTTTCCTCCATATGTTGCTGTCTCTTTCACAACAACCAATTCTTACCTCAAAGTAACAGGTCCATGAGAAACAGCACTATCTACATCCTCCACTGTGAAGGAAATCCTTAAGTCAAAGTTAGGCACACTCTCCATCTATGAACATCGGCCTAGACATCAGCAGCATATCTGAAAAAAACATTACCAACCAAATTCTGCAAACAAAATATGTAATGTTTATTTAGCATTAGTACTTTTTGTTTGTTCACATATTATATTTACAACATGGACACACATGACAGAGTATTTGAGACCACAGTTCTTTTTTTTTTAAATCAACGTAAAATAAAAAAAATGTAAGGTATTATTCTGTGGGGCCCACAGAAGGGGAGAAGTGGATCATTGCTTGGAAAAGTGAAAGAGACGAAGAGGTGGGTGGGTGGAGGATTCAATAAAACGTTTACACAAGACGCAAAAATGCACACATTCACTTTGATAGAAAACAGAGGAGTGCAGCCCTGCTGTGAGAAAGAAGAACGGGACAGAGAAAATACTGTCAGAAGAGAGAGGGAAAGAAGAGAGAAACGACCGAAGCAGAGATACCTGGAGGGGAGCTCAGGACAGCCCATATTATTATTAATACTGAAATCATTAAAAAAAAAAAGCAAGACATGTATTCACAATATGTTTTATTTTAGTGTTCTTTCCTTCCCTGTGTTCTCTAGTCATAGCCACGATGCAGCCTGACAGCCCAGTCACGTCACCACAGAGCTGACGATGATGATAATAATGACAACCACGATGAAGATTCAAGTATAGACTCAGTGCATAGCAGGCCTGGGCTGAACAGACGTCCACACATACACAGACACACACAAGGGCACACACACCTAGCTCATAGAGAACAGGAAAGAACAGGAAAGAAGACCATAAGAAACCTCCCCTTCCTAGTTTAGGGGTTAGACAGTGGTTGGTGGGTTTGTTGCAAGTCCTCTTTGTCTTTCTTCCTTTGGTTAGGACATAGGAAGATGGTCAGTCATATGGGCGGTTCTGAGGTCATGTTTGGAGCTATTTCAGTGACGTGACTTGGTGAACTGATTTCAAAACCACTTTGAACATTCCTAACAAAATGAGACAACATTCCCAGCTTCCGTCTTCTTCCAAAAAGTATGTAGCAGCTACTAGTGGTGGGAATCACAGAGTAACACGTGATACAATCACCATGTTGCCCACGGTAACGATGGTATCACAATACAGCGACTGCGATATTCAATATATTGTAGGACAATCATCACGACACATCGAGATATAGAGAGGGTATCATTTAGGGTGAAATTGTGAGGTGTGCTTGTATGGGGTGTGCAGATGAGGTTGTTTGTTTAACTATATCACCTCCACACCTATTGTTTAAACAAATATCAAACGTCCAAATATAGAAAGAAAGACACGTTTTCACGGGTGTACTTACATTTTACAACTGATATTTGTGTATATTTTATATTATGCATAATCATTATTTATGAAGATTGCATAGATTAAAAAGCATACATTTGTTGCTGCTTGTTTACACTTCACAATACTAACATTGAAAGTGTCAAATTAAACAGGGTTGCTTTGTTATTATTGCAGTGTCGCACAAATATGTTGTGTAGTCTTCATTCCCACATCACCGCCTCCTCCTGGACTGGAAGGACTGGAAGGAGCAGTTGCGCGCCATTCATACGTCCCCAGACTATTTGCCTAATCTTCACGGTTCATCATTTATTACAAAAGAAAGTAGTGATATGTTCCCGTATCTATATGTTGTCCCACCCCTAGCAGCTATTATGTTCACAATGTCACATGTTTGTTTAGAGGGAGAGAAAGGTGTGAGAAAGGGAGAGGAGAGAGGCTGGAGACCTGAGGGAAAGTGAAGGCCAGAAGAGAGGAAGGTGAAATGATGGGAGAGGAAAGAGAGAGAAAACGTGAAGACAACCACAAGAAAAGACTGCTGAGATACTCAGAGACAAATGTCGGCCCATTCTAATTTGACCCGCGTCACACTACGAGCCAAACTGAGCCAAGCCGGGCATGGTCAGGCTACACACTAGTGTTGATAAACGTTAACCCGTGTCTCCCTAGTCCTAGGAAATATATGATTAGGACCAGGGTGTAACTGTCTGGTTCAGCTTGGCATTACTGAATCTCTCTTTACCAACAGCCAACACAGACACATGCTTGGAAAACACAACATAGCAAAAAAAGGATATTAAACGAATGGGGGGGGGGGGGGGGGGGGGCATTGTATGTGATGTTCTATTGCACGCACCTTCAGATCCCACTGCCAAACATATTTGAATTCATCACCAGCCACCTGTACTGCACTCCAGTATGGCAGCAACCTGTAACTCCACACAATCTCTAGAAGCTTGAGGTGCACTCCCCTACAGAATGAGACGCTTACAAACACAGTAGCATGTATACCTACAGGGGCCAATATCACTACCAAATTACAATTGATGGTGCTTCATTACAAAAAATATCAATTAATTACAAAAAACATCTTAATTCAGTAACCAATCATACTGAAGAGGGTGCACGGTCAATTTCTGCACCCGAAATGTGGCAATTAGTTCATTAATTAATCAATACTAATAGATCAACTTACTTGAGGCTCTGTCTGAAAGGGCAAATCAGGACTTGGGCCAGTGTCATCTTGGTTGGGACATATAGTATAGTACAGTACATTCCTTCACTTTAATTGCAATAAGATATAATCACGGGGTGGGGAAACTCTTGCCTATTAGCTACAAGGAAGTACAAAACAAACAGGTCAAACTGCAGATCTTGAAATATGGCTAGTTGGTACAGCCACAACTGAACAGTCAGTTATTGTGATAGGAGTTTGACATAACTAACAGGAGTGTGTGTCCTACTGTAGTGCCTGCAACACACAGGATACAAGTAAATTAGACAAGAAATTAGCTAACACGTCTTTTTAAATGCATTTTTACAGTAATAAATAGATGTGTTCTATTTACAGTCTGATGTCTGACATGCGCTGTGCAGTATCATAGTTTGTCATAAAAAAAAAGAAAGAAAAAGAAAACACAAAAGGATTCATTTCTCCAATTAAACCGTCTTTTTGTAGTTGTTTTTGTTGTTGTTTAGGAATGAAGGGTTGGATGTTTAAGTCATCCCTCTATGTGTCTATCTCGCTCCAGAGAGGAGAGGAGAGAAAGAAGAGTGGTGTGAGGGAAGGAGTTAAACAGAGCAGGGAGGAACACAATGTCCTCTCACAATGACTTTTCTTTCACTCTAATCTTTCCTCTTGGACTTTGGCTTTCCGACTCTTTTGCTGTAGTTGTTGTTGTTGGGGTTGTGGTTAGTGTCTGTTGTGTACTGTTAATCGGCTCTCCTCAACACACACTCACGCACAAACGCACACGAGCACACACACAAGTTTGCCCCATCCCTTCCACTGTCCCCCATGATGCATTGCGTCTCATTGCCCCTGTTCTTGTGACTGTTTGGGGTAGAAGACGACTTCAGACACTGAACTAGAATCAGTTTTTGATCCCTTCTCCCTATGTCGTAAAACCAGGGAGGAGAGCCCACAAACTGACTCTGGATCAGTTCCTAAAGCCCAAACCCCTCCTACTCCCTCTCTCTGCCAATATGCTCCCTACTTTGTCTTCTTCTCGTTCCGCAGTGCACCGTTGCGTTTGTGTTTCCCGTTCGCCACACCGTTGCTGTGGCAATGTCCATTCGCCAAGTTGCTGTCGGTGTCGTCACTGTCCCCGGCGACCGTTGCGGCTCCACTCCCCTGACCCCCAAACTTTGACCTCAAGAGCCTCCCTATCCGCATGAGGAGGTAGCCAATCAGAGCAAAGCCCAAACCCATGGCAAGGACCACATCCAATAGGAAGTACTGGTAGGTGGGGACAGAGTAGACAGAGGAGCGTAAGTGGCTGGCGCCATTGTGACGGAGGAGGTAGCTAATCCAATAGACGGCCCTGGTTACTGGGTGGCCTGGCTGGTCCTTGTGGATGGTGGAGAGGACCTGGGCTCGCTGGCGGTACCTGCACACACAAACAAACACAAAAAATAAGTGAGCATATGTATGAGGAAAAGCGTGACAGACAGAGACGACAAAAAGAGAGAGAAAGAGAGATAAGTGCAGTGTGTGTGTGTGTGTGTGTATGACTACACATCGTCAGCAGATTCCACAGCAACCCCTGACCACCCTTGGCCACTAGGTGTCACACGATGAATATATTGCCTCAAACTGCAGTAAGGAGAGCTACGGAGTAGTGTGTGTTTGTGGCTAATAAAGTGTTGATGATGTACACAAACATCTTTCTGTGAGTAATCCTGTGTGCGTGTCCCACCTGCTGTCGTTGATGACACTGATGAGTGCGGCGTGGAGGTCCTCCTCCGTCATGCTCTTCCAGTGCAGCATGACCCCCATGCCCTTGGCCGACACGCGCGTCATGGTGTCATAGTGGTCACCGAACAGGGGCACCCCTACCACGGGCACTCCATGGTACATGGCCTCGTAGATGCTGTTCAGCCCGCCATGGCTGAGGAAGGCCCGAGTGTTGGGGTGACCTGGGGGTGAGGGTCAGGGGGATGGAGGGGCGAGGGTTAGGGGTATGGAGGGGTGAGGGTGAGGGTTAGGGGTATGGAGGGGTGAGGGTTAGGGGGATGGAGGGGTGAGGGTTAGGGGGATGGAGGGGTGAGGGTTAGGGGGATGGAGGGGTGAGGGTTAGGGTTAGGGGGATGGAGGGGTGAGGGCGAGGGTTAGGGGGATGGAGGGGGTGAGGGCGAGGGTTATGGAGGGGTGAGGGTGAGGGTTAGGGGGATGGAGGGGTGAGGGTGGGGATGCGGGATGGAGGGGTGGAGACTTCAGTCTGTGTGTGTGTTTGTGTGTGTGTGTGTTTGTGTGCGTGCTCAAGCTATTCAGCCAGTGTATGCGCATGTTAGTGTGCCTGCTATTCAACCAACTTGTCTGTTTGTGTGTTAGTGTGAATATGTGTGTTTGCAATAACTTGGTGTGTGGTAAGAGCATGATCTTTAGCCAGTTTGTGTATGTGAAATAAATGCATGCGTGTGTGTGACACAGAAACCATCCTTTATCTGCGCACACGGACACCTCCATCCATCTAAGCATAGACATGTTTACCTCTACATCAGAACCCCCCACCCCCTTCTAGTACCTGTCACTAGCAGTAAGACCATTGATAAGGTGCTCAGAGCCCGGACTAACAAACAGATCACGTTAACACAGCTTAAATACTTGAGAACCCTTTTGAGCTAGGCCCTAGGGTGTGTAGGTTTGTGTGTCTGGAATGATTAACTGCTAATGATAGAATAGGTAAGTTATTACCCGTTCTGGGTCACTCCCTCCACTACCTATCCCCAGATAGAAAATGGAAACCACACCCTGGACTGTGGTCAGTAACCCCAAGAGTACGGCTGAATCCCAATACTCTGTCTTACCCCTACCGCTTACCCCTAGCCCTTAGTTTTGCGCGTTCCCGTGAGAGTAAGTGGTGTCCCAATACTCTTTTTGATCGAGGGGTAGGGCTAAGACGAGTCAAGTAAGCTCGGGAGCTTACTTGAAACCTAGGGGTATGTTGATACTGCGCTACCTGCAACAATGGCGGGCAGATCATCTAGAGTCCCATGAATGTAACATTTCGTTTGATATCAGCATAACACTACTTGCTTTGGAGACATCGATATATGTAACTGTAACCAAGTGGTGTCTCATTTCATAGGGCTTTGTAGCCCTTACCCCTCAGTTCGAGACATAAGGGCTAGGGGTAAACTAAGGGCTAGGGGTAAGGGGTAGGGGTAAGACAGAGTATTGGGATTCGGCCTACATCTCATGTACTCTGGTCACTGGGTCAGCACAGTCACTGACCCAAAATGAAGATCAGTAAAATAGGTGTCAAGTGTTTGTGTTAATTCTATATATTGATGAAGGCTACTAACAGATGAAAGCTGCCCAGGCTGATGGGCTGAGGTAGAATGTTGTGACATCATGTTTTAAACCACCAAAATGCAACTAGGTGTTTAAATTAGCCGTTTCCTGCTGTGTCTGACCGCCCAATCAACATTGAGGCCCAGACTCACCCAATAAGTCGTTTTGTGGCATCCAATCAACAAGTTTGGTGTTGTTGCCGAGGTTAGTGGGCGGGATTCCAGAAAACCTGCAGTGGGGGAGAGGGAGGGAGAGAGAGAGAGAGAGAGAGAGAGAGAGAGAGAGAGAGAGAGAGAGAGAGAGAGAGAGAGAGAGAGAGAGAGAGAGAGAGAGAGAGAGAGAGAGAGAGAGAGAGAGAGAAGAAAGAAAGAAAGAGAATTGAAAGAGTATTGACACACAACTCTTTGTTGCCATGTTACATGTATCTCACCTTTGCTTAAGGGTGCAAATGTGTTACCTGCACCACACACCTTCACCCCCCATCCCACACACACACAATTAAACACAATGGCCAGTTCACATTTATGTCTTTACACAGCAAAAGGTATGACAGCATCAATAAAGAGTATCGGATTTTCTGCTAATACAATATAAACTGGGCCGTTTTACAGAACTTCCTGAAAGCTTCTTTTCATTTTCAACCCTTTCCTTTCATTTCCTGGTAAAAACAGGACCAAATAACAAAGACAAACCTGTGTCTCTCTTTCTCTTTCCCTCAATCTAGCCCTCCTTCCCACCCTTTCTATCCCCTTGCGTCCCTCCCTACCTCGAGGTGTGTCTTCCAGCTCTAACCTTGGTGAATAGATCATCCCTTTGAAACTCCAGGTAAATGATTAGAGCAGATTATCTTGAATACACCACTGTAATGACATGTAAAACTGTGCTCATTTTCCACTTCCACCCCCCCACCCCCCCCCCCCCAAACACACACCTCCAGTGTTGAATTATCTTGTTGTCAAGATAAATTCAGTCAAAAGACTTGTTTGCACAGGCAGAGCCAAGGTAGTTTCAATTGTATGAAGTACAGGTACATTGGAATTATTTGGTCCTGTTCCTCTTAAATTGACAGTTTCCCAGTGTCCTATCTAAACCTCTCATAAATTATCTAAACCTATAATAATTAAATGATAACCTATTTGAGCATGCAAATGACTAGTGGTGTCTGTCGCACACACTGACAGTACACATACATAAGGGACATAGTATACTCACAAATGGTCCACACACACACACACACACCCTATCCCAGACAAATTATATCTGTCTCATGACCAAAGTAATGACCCGCAACCATCCAGTCATTCAAGCTCACAGAAACACCTCGCTAAACCCAGGACACTGAAACGTTTGCGTGTGTGTGTGTGTGAGCGTGTGTGTTTGTCAAAATTCATCAAACTGTCAAGCACAAGGAATTTTCCAAGAGTTAAATAAGACTGACAGAGATTTGCCCAGCAGGTCCTTATTTTCATTGACACCTACAGTAGAGTAGTTTTGGTCTACACTTCATAACTCAAAGGTGTCATTCTAAGTTCAAGAGTAATTCACTTCTTCTTAAAAAATGAAAAACTACAATTTTCAGGGAGAGCGCGGTCAAAAATACACCAAAAAGAGCCTGGTACTTGTAGTCAAATAGGTGCCGGTTTGTCTATACAACGTTTGTATAGCAGTGTCTGTAGACTTGACCTAGATAAGATCGACTTCAAAGTTTTTGCTTATCAGTCAAGTGTGCAAAGGGATAACAGTGGGAGAGATTAGGCTGGGATGGATGCAGGGTTCCTGGGTGTCAGGGAAGGTGTGGCTGTATAGACCTTGGAGGACCAACGCCTAGGGGAGAAGCCGAGTCCCAACCAGGGAGACAGACTCTAATGACACCTGGTCAACCTGAAAGTATATTCACACTTCACATTTATGCATTTAGCAGACGCTTTTATCCAAAGCGACTTCCAAAAAAGAGTTTTACAAAGGTGCATAGGTCACTGATCATAACAACGAAATAGCCCCAAACATTGCAGGTAGCCAAAACATGAAGCATACATTGTGAAAACTAAATAAGTCCCAAAAGGAAGAACACTTATACACAAATACACATTCTAATACACATTTTTAGATGTGGGATAGTTCACCCACATGGAATGGTTTTGATATTTTGGAAAGGACACTTACAGACAGCAACCCACATATTTGTGAAACATTCATTTGAGGGACGTACTTTGTGACAGCCATTTTGTGTCTCTTTCCAACAGACACCTGATGATACCACAATGGCAGCCATTTTGTTTTGTCGAGCCTCCCCTGATTAACAGTGGGGATGATTGAGGAAGAGTGAAGTAGATCTCTTACCTCCAGACCACACGCTGGGGCAGTCTGGCTAGGGCACCAGCCAGCTTGTGAGCGATGTCATTGGAGAGGTACTTGACCCCGGCACCGAACGACACCACCACAAAGCCATGCTCCGCCGTGTCGCTGACCCACGCTTCGAACTCCTGTGGTCCGCACACACACACACACACACAGTTAAACAACTGAACATGAGTTATTGAAGACAGATATTGATGTGAGGTCAACATGAGATGTTTGATATGAGTAAGTTCCCCAGTGATGCTTAACTAGCACACATAATAATTCACTAATGCAAAGAAAGATGAGCTTGTGTTCAGCTCAGTCTCTTTATGATTAGCTGTTCAAAGTCAATAAAGAGTGACGTTCTCTGTGTGACTATTACCCACGCTGAAACTCTACACGAAGGCAAACAGTCTGTGGAATCCCTTTTACAACCTAGAATCATTACAAAAGTTCATAAATTGCTGACATGAAAAATAATAATGGTAATGATCATGTTAAACCCTACAGTCTTAACCATTAATCGCTTTGAGAAAACATTTAGCTGAAATAAACATTTAGGGGTCAAATAGACGTTTTGTTGAGATCGTTTGTTAATACTTTGGTATTTCACACATAAAAACATAAAACAAATTTGGTAAGTTGGGAATGAGTTTAACAAGGCTGGCTTGGTTGGCCTTCAACAGTACTTCCTGTTGTGATTCCCATGACCCCATGTGACTCCAGGGTAAGGCTCTAGGCCCCTGCCTCCTCCCCTAGTCCAACATCAAAGCTGGTGCTCACAAACCCACTATTAAACACCACCTCAGTAAACTGACTTTTAATGTCCCCCAGTGTACCTGTGTCTCTGATAGATTTAGTAAAGGTCCTAAAGTGATGGTTAATTACAAACTAGACATTATAATCTGCCATTAGTGGGCCACAGTAGTCTTTATCAGGTTTACATGTTTCACTGTTTGTGTATACCATTAAATGTCATGTCAGGCACAGAGCTGTGCAAGAATACAGTATACTTAGTGGGTGCCTTTAGCATGGAAGCATGCTAGAATGGTACCACAGTGTCACGTTGGCATGGTAGCATGGTAGCATGTTAGCTGTGGATGAGGTAGCCTAAAGACCATGTGTCCTTTAGCCCCATGTGAACTGCTGGCCCAAGTGAACTAATTGACACTGGCACTCAGGGACTTTGTGAAGTCCCAGTGAAGAACAAACTGTCTGCAGAGTTGGAGCAGCCTAATGTAGGGGGGTGAGAGACTGTAACGTTTCAGTGTGTGAGGAGAGAGGCACAGCAGAGTGGGGAGAGGAAGAGGGGGGAGGTTAAAAAAGTGAAAAAATGCCGCATTTTGGAAGTACAGGGAGGGCAGGGGTTATCAGGCTAGGACACAGCAGTGACAGAGGGGAGGGGGTGATTATGTGTGTGTGTGTGTGTGGGGGGGGGGGGGCAGTCCAGCTGTAGCGGTCGACGTCGGGCTGGCACGGACGAGCCTCCAGGGCCAACACCGCCTTCTCTGTCCCTGTAACACAGCCTCAGTGTCCCTGTAAATGGCTCCTCAGTGTCCCCATAATGGATGCTCAGTGTCCCTCCCATTGCGGCTCCACAATGGCCTCTCTCTCCCCCCCCCCCCGCTTCCATCATATCCAACAACCCCCCTTCACCCCTCCCGCCGTCACACTACACCCCACCCTTAGAAGGGACAATGTGTTCCATTGGCCCGATCTGCATTCCTAAACTCGC
The DNA here is from genome assembly GCA_023658055.1 of Thaleichthys pacificus. Lineage (NCBI taxonomy): Eukaryota > Metazoa > Chordata > Actinopteri > Osmeriformes > Osmeridae > Thaleichthys > Thaleichthys pacificus. The sequence continues at coordinate 7,866,436 of CM042876.1, forward strand.
CCCCCCAAAGTGGACACCATCCGTCCGTGTTACCCTCTTCTCTGTCCGAACCCCACCACCACCACCACCACCACCCAAACAACGTATGGGGTAGCTTCAGTCTAATCGATAAAGAGGACCTTTGTAGTAGCACTGGGAGGAGAGAGATAGTAAGGCGTCAGTACAGAAAGAGGAAAAGGACAACATGGAAGAGAAAGAGAGAGAGGGGGGTGAGAGAGGGAGAGAGAGAGAGAGAGAGCGGGAGAGAGAGAATTACTGGGTAGAAGGACAGTGAAGTGAATGTTTCTTCATGTATGTATGAACTGACAATGAACTCCCAACAGACAGAATGTCTTTCACATGCAAGGCCTGGGACTAACCAGGCCATGGCTGGAATCCTTCACTGAAAAGGCCAGCAAGTCTCCAGGACTGAAATATCCAGGGCTTCCTAAAATGGATTCATACAGGCCATGTTGTAAATAATGAATGGCCATTTGTTAATGGGTATAATTGATAGTAAGAGGCTACAAAAAAAATCATGAGCTCTGTCTGAAGTAGATGGTTGCAACACAATACAACGGAGGTCCTTCATTCAACAGGCTTGCTTGGCACCACACGTTTGCATGTGATGTCAGATCAGGTATGCTTTACAGTCACAGAGTAGGTGAGCTTATTTGCAAAGAAACTAGGGCCCAGTACAAACACAGAGAAAGTATTGCTACAGTACATCTACTGAAGGTAGTACTGTCAACATGATGTGATCAGTGGAAACAAGCCTTTGGTAAGAATGGGTTTGGTAAGAAGGGGGGGAAGGATGGAGTAATAAAACGAAATAAAACTCTACCCTCTATACTGCTGCATTTCACCTGCATCTCACAGTGCCAGGCTGTCCTCCATCTTGGATATCCCACTGGAGATATGACACTACTACAACTCAAGACACTCAGAAACACTGGCAGATAACGCTTAATTTACGATATTTCCAAGGCATCTCCCAGTCAGAAGATGCCATTGAAATGGACAAAAAGCCCGTTCACAATTTCCCTAATAGGAAGTGTGAGGCTTCTCAAGAACAATGTCAGCTTGCATTCTCAAGTGGCATCATGCTTTCAGGCCATTCGATATTTAAACTATGTCTTACTTTTGTCACAGGTGATGCAGGCTTGACATGTGATACTGAAACCACACCCTGGAAACAGATGATGACTAAGGTATCTGAACATGTCGAGTAACTGAATGATCACAGCAAAAAAAGAAATAAACACAAAGATGTGCTTAGGGTTCAAGTTAGAAAGATCCCCTTGTTGCATTCAAACTACATCAACACAGTGTGGTTCATGTATCCAACTCAATTTCTCGACTAAGGACACACACTCAAAGTGTACCCACAATGATACTTAAACACACACACACACACACACACACCCTCTCTGTGGTGACTGACCTGCGGCAGAGGGTTGGGTGGCTTGGTGAGGATGCCTCCTACGTAGACCACGTGAGGCAGGGTAGGCCGGGGGAACTCCAGTGCCATGTCGGTGCAGAGCATCCACAGTCGACTCCCCTGGACCAGGTCGTGCATGGAGGCCTGAGGCAGCACGCCGTGCTTCCTCATGATGCGGTCGTACTTGGGCAGCACCAGGTACTGGACCCCGAAGCGGGACACGAGGTAGACGGCCGTGTTGGTAATCCTCTGGGCCAGCGACATGCGGTCCGTCAGGAGGGAGTTGAACTCGGGGACGTAGGACAGCGGTGCCGGCGCACCGACCTCCGCCGGGTACCACAGCCCCGTGCTGAACACGGCGTACTGGACGCCCAGGATGTGGGCGATGACGAAGCCGCACATCTCGTTGGGGTCCACCAGCAGGAGGTCGAACTCGGCCTCCTTGAGGCGGGTCATGACCTCGGCGCTGCCCACCACGGCGTCGCAGTTCTGCGAGTAATGGTCGAGGATGTCAAAGAGCTCCAACGCTGTCAGGCGGCCCGAGAAGATGTTGCTGACTTTGGACTGGAGGAAGTTGTCGGCCGTGGTGCTGTTGAAGATGCCCGCGTAGCGCTGGAAGTGATAGTGGGGCGAGGGGGGCACCTCGCGCCCCTCCGACACCAAGAAGTGGGTCTCGTGGCCCTCGCTGTGCAACGCAGTGGCCAGCGTCTTGAAGATGTACAGGTGCGACTCGAACATGATGGGTGGCACCACGATAATCTTGGCGGCCTGCGACCACCTGGGACCCCAGGAGAGGAGGGGGAAGAGGAGGAGGAGGAGGCTGGGGAGCGAGGGAGGCAAGTGCATGGCTGTGGGGTCGAGTGAGGAACAGAGAACAGAAAGTCAATAACATTCAACACAGTCACACAAGTCTAAAAGTTAGCCAAGCTCTACACACAAAAAACTATTGAGATTATCAACCAAATGTCACCAGAACTGTAAAAGTTGTGAGGCAAGGGTTGGTTGGGTTCAGGCAGAAAGGGCAGGGAAGGCGTGATTACTTTCCAAGGTGTATTTGCGTGTTACAATCTATTCACCTTTGAGATACATATAGTCTTCAACACAAAACTGGAGCTAGAACAACATGGACGAGCCAATATATCTCTGTAACTACTGTGGGGTTAGATAAGCTTCTCCTTTCAGTCTTAGCCACACTTGTCTTAGATTCACAAATCATAAGAATTGCAAAAGGTTTTAATGCTCTGGAGCACAAGGCTTTCAATCCCTTTCCAAACCCCCCAAAAACCTTTTGTAAAACACCATACAAATGTCAAGATATGCACATAGATATGGATCTTAAACAGCCAGATGGTCATTTTAGTGTAAGAGTGATGGGTGATGAACCACAGCGAACAACTCTCTCCAAGTACGTGTCACAAGTCTGTTGACAGAAGGCACAGCTTACAAAGTGGCCGTTTGCCCTGCCCATCCACCCCCCTTCCCTACCAGTCCCACTTCACCTTTGTCCCCACACAGGCCCCCCCCGTTCACCCTTCCACAGCCGTCAACGATAACCTGCGTGGGTGGAGCCAACGTCATTCAGAACCTCCGCACGCTTTCTCCTCACACAGGCCTAACAAAGGGTTCTTTGCTTGTCCTGGTGCCCACATCCATTCTCTTCTATACTGTCCCTGTCAATGCTACCCAGAAGCTGTTTTAGGGGGGTGCAGATACACCGATGTATCTGTATCGAATATCTGTCACCTGCTAGACTCCTACATATTGATTGTTATCTGAACTCAGAAGCCACACTTTGTCTGCCATCTGCAGAGCAGCTCTCTGGACAGCTGTACCCTGGAGAGACAGAAGACCATCGCCGAGGCGGCCATTTTGTCGCCATTGTTCCCGAGGATACCGTTACAGCAGCTTCTCTGTCCAGACTGTTGACTGCAGCCATGGCAACGCCCGCTCCGTCGTCTAGCACCAGGTCGAGCTGCGTCAGGCCTTGGGTTACTAACGCCGGAGTCTGGTTACCCGCACGCCAGGATGGGACACGGAAACGATCCGGGGTGGTGGGGATTAAGATGAAGAGAAGGATGGTGTGATCGTCTGGAAGATTACATGCAACAAGTCTGGTTTATAGGTTTGTTGAGAGACTATGGGCTTCAAGTTGGGTTCACTGAAGAAGTCAAGGATGACACAAAGGCCCAAAGGCTTTCTCACACTTATCAGTTACAGAGGTAACCTTTAGCCAGACTGGGTCTGTGTTTGAGAACAATTCATTTAGCCCTTTATCCTCTTCAACTTATTTGCTGCACAGAAACATGAGGGCAAAGACAAAAGGTAACTTTTCTCAAATGTTCTCAAAAAGCATTCTTCCCTTGACTTCCAAATTAATGTGTCACATCTATCTCATACTTTAACAAAGGGAAAGGCCCAACCAATGTCCCAGTTTACTCTTGCAGGATCACAGATGAATACAGATAACAATTTTCTCTCTCTCTCTGTCTAATTTTCTATCTATGAATACTATGAATACTAGCATGGCTACACTAGCACAGTCGCCCATTACAACCAAAGCCCAAATTGACTCCAAGCACACCAGCAGTTTCACCAATCTTCAGTTATAACCATGGTACACAGATTCTGTTTTCAGCACTCAGGTAATGGGCATAATAGACATATTAGATAGCAGATATCCTCTGTGATTCTCTGCAGGAGATGACGGCCATCTTGGTTTACCTTGGTGGGAGGTCATTAGCTCTATCCCCTGCTGAGTAGGAACAAGCTGCTTACAGAATCTGATCTGAGGTCAGCCCTGCACTGTCCTCAGGGGTGGTTTCAGTTAGTGTTTTGTGATGGCACACTGTCCTCAGATCCACACACTTTTCGCTAAACTACTAACAGATATTTTGGGGGGGATTCCATATTTGGATCCAGGGTATTGGCCCATAGTGTCTGATCTATAGACTACAAAAATATAGACTCACTAAAATATCTATGGAAGATAGTGGAAAAACACTTGACGTGAAATCACACAAGACACTGTTTATTATGGCAACATACACATCTCTCTCCTCACCATCCCATATCTCCTATCTCTTAATCTGCACTTTGACAAGACACACAGAAAAGAATGACTGCTTAACAACAGGCGAGACTGAGAGAAACCTTATGTCACTGGCAAAATGGCTGCAGTGTTATGGGGACAGGATATTCACTGCCCTATATCACTTCTTGGCATTGCAAATTTGAACTTCTTTGTTTCATAAAAGACAGTCACTGTGTACATTTCTGGAGTTACTGATATATGTTAAACACAAGAACATTGCTATCACTGAAACTGCTCTCTTTAGTAATCATCATTTTATTTAATGTTTGCTGGATTTTAGATTTGATTTAGATGAGCAAAACGATTTCGATTGATCAACAGTAGGCTATGCTCTACCTCAAATCACACTTCCATAGGGGAACAACTTTAGTTTGTCCATCTCACCTACTAAACTCATATCCTCAAGCCTATCTTTTCAATAATGTAGATCAATGTTTGTCTTTCTTACAAGCCACATTTCGTTCAATCTTTCTGGGGTAAAACTAGTCTTACAGGCTGGCTGGTCGTCGCCAACTTTGCCTTGCGCAGTCTAACATCAACCGAATGAACCGCGCACACTTTGATATTCATCTCCAGGGGGCATGACACCAAGTGTTTCTAATTGTGGTCTGTTTTCCGTCAATTATGGATATTCTAGGTCATATATGAGTTTAATTCGTTATTCCTCAACTTGGGAGTCCAGATCTGTCTTAGACAACCACCTGTCCATAGGTTCTTATAATAAACAGGAATTGAGAAGGAGGTTGTCAGTTTGCGCTAGCCTACTGATTTTATCGTAGTTTGTTGACAACAGGTATTTAAAGGCATATGTGATCTGCGTCGTGCATAATAGCATGGTGGCATGAGACGCACTTTAATGAAAAACGCACTGCCAAAAGAGTCCTCTTGCCAACCTAATTCGCACCTGCACAGGTATGGTTGGCTCTCGTCTAAGCACCTGCTGCCTGAGACCTCTGGTGTGCTTAGTTTATTCTAAGTAGTCACAGGTTCAGACTGCGTGTGTCCTGTGTCTAATCAATGGACAACCACATTAAATGGTATCTTAAAACACAGCGCTGTTTTAATACTTTGCCTCCGGCGCCGTAGCCTAAGCCGAAGCACCTGTTACAAAGGTGACACAACATACCTGCTTAAGGGAGCCTACCTTGTTAGTTTGACCTGGAACGCGAAAAGGATGAGCTCTTCTACTCCGGCCTCGCCTCAAAGTACACGTAGAAAAGTTTAAATAAATCCTTAATACTGCGGTAAGATGTACTAAGGAAAAATCCTTGTTCGGGCTTAATTGCGAGCGAGGTACCCGTTGGTCGAAGACGAGCGACGGGATAGAACTCGGAGTTTCTTTCACGGGGGCGGGTCTACGCAGCAGAAACTTGAAAGTAAGGGAGTGGCAGTAAGTGGAATTGAAAGGTTGTGATATGACATAATAGTGGAGCTCTCGGCCTGTCTGTGGTTACAGGTGTTGACACTGTAATTGACAAAGGGAAATTAATGTCGTCTTTTTAATGGCTTATGGGCCAAGTCAGATGTAAATACAAACTCGTCAGTCTTTAAACATAAAAAACCCAAGCAAAAATACTTAAAACGTGCAAACAATTCTTACAGATAAAGTTAGAACGTTGGGAAATAAATGTATAGGCTAAAAGGTGTTGATCTGCCCCGTGATACCATAAAAAATGGGGATGTGAGGATTTGTGTGTGTGTGTGCGGACTTGAATCATTTATAGCATTTATGAGGACGTGCAGCCAGATCTTATTTCTAATCTAGACCCTACACCGTGTTTGGACCAAATTGTATTCCAGCTCTCTGTGGCAAGAACATAAAATAAAAAATACATCACATCAGGTGAGTGTTTGGATTAATGTAATAATTGATTTACAGAGCCTGAATTGAATGAAGGTCTGAATTGAATTCAGTGAACCAACTCTTTGAAGGCTGAATTGTCCAAAAGGTGAGATGGGGGCACTTTACTGTTAAAGTACAGGCACTGACAACTTGACTGAACTTAGAGGTAAGTCTGTTAAAACAGTGTAAACACACATGTGCAGTATTACACACAAAACTGTCGCTTCTGACCCCATATCAACTCACACATACATTTACTGATCTTCACTATCTTAATCACCATCAATGAAGTAAGAACATAACTATCAACGTAAAGATGCATCGATTACACTGTTTATATACACACCAAATCACACTGAAACACAAACAGAATAATATAGGGGATGGAAGAGGGTATAGTGCCTTTCACATGCATGGTTTCACATACATTTACATTTCTTCTTCAACACAAACTCATTTGTTTATCCCTCTCTCCCTCAAGCTACAAAACTATGCCCTGAGTCATCAGAAAGTGCTTTGCTCCTATTGGGTACTGGTGTTGGGCATGCTCAGCAGCCACAAATCCCAGCACCTCTTGTAACAGTGTGGGGGTAGCTGGATGTGTGTGTGCGTGTGTGCCAGTCATATACACAGCAAGTTCCAATGTTCTCCCTGGCTCTCTCTCCCCTCCTGACAGTTATTTCACTCTGTTTCACTCTCTCTTTTTGCCCCTCCCGTATCCAGCCCCTTTCTCCATCTCTCTCTCTCTCTCTCTCTTCTCTCTCTCTCTCTCTCTCTCTCTTCTCTCTCTCTCGTCTCTCTCTCTTCTCTCTCTCTCTCTGTCTCTCTCTCTCTCTCTCTCTCTCTCTCATCTCTCTCTCTCTCTCTCTCTCTCTCTCTCTCTCTCTCTCTCTCTCTCTGTCTCTCTTTGGTTCTCCTTGTGCAGGTATCAGGTGTGTTATCGGAGCCCAGTATCAATACTTTATCACCCTGGGACACCCAATCTAGAGAGAGAGAGACTAAAGTCCCTGGTGGAAACGAAAGGGGGAGGAGGAAGGAATGGTCCGTTCAGAGAGGAGCCAAAGGGAAAGGGAGGAGGAGGGGAGATGATAGGGGAAGGATTGGGTGGGGAAAGAGAGGGATGGGAGGGGGGAGAGGGAAAGGTGGAAAAGAGGTTAGGCTAGGAATATGAAAAGAGGGAGAGGGTGGTGAGCATGGAAAAGTGTAGCCTGGCTGCCAGCCCAACTTATCCCCGCCCACAAAAAAATGTGGTCAGGAAGTTGGGTCTGGGGGGGCTCGGTTGGGGAACAACTATGTCCAAACAGGAGCTGTTCGGACCAATGAAATTGTCAGGGCGGGCTTTATACGATGATGGACAGATGATCAACAGTAACGTAATCAACAACGTCACCAAAGAGCTCTTGGGTTTTCAACAAACAACATATTACGTTGCTCTGATTGGTTGTAGGTCTATCCAATTTAGCGAAGAGACATTTTTTTCCGGGTTCGGTTGAAACACGCCCCATAGTCACAGCCCAACGGAGAGTTCTCAGACTCATATTCTGACTAGAATTATGAGTATGACAACGTCAGGCTAGGACAAGTGTAGAAGGACAGAACTATAGATGGATTGACAGACAAATGAAAA